>JAGVSP010005048.1:0-12402 GCA_022494985.1 Micrasema minimum
GTACTTCTTGTGTAGAACGTCTGCCCGTCGTCGTACTTGTCCGCCTTGGAGTTCGGGTCCTCCGATCTCGAGGATCACCTTGTCCTCGTCCCCGCGGCTGCCGGGGTCGCTGTCGAAGCCGTCGGAAGGGCGGCGCGGGTAGTCCACGCCCCCGCCCCCGCCCACGCCCACGCACACGGGCACGAGCGGCGTGGGCGTGTACTCGCTGTAGAGCTCCCCGTAACGGGGAGTTTTGCTCATGCCGCACTCTCCACTGAATCAAGATCCGACACGTACAATATTTCGTCACGGACTGAATCAATTTCTTTAATTAATAAGAATTTAGAACATGCTAAACAAGCTGTATTTGACTAACTTTTGTGGACACAAGTGTTGAGATGATAGGTAGATATTACAGGTAGATCTGACACGCACCAAACATCCGTTTTCCATTGTTAAGGCTGTACACTCTTCATCCAACACCTTTTCCTTTCAGACGAGAATTCTTTGTCCCTATTGTCTGGCATCTGATACAAACAACGTATCAGGACTCCTACAAACTCGCGTCCTTTATTCCTTGTCCTTCCTTGTTGAGGAGGAACACTTGACGCATTTCTCGGTTCATTATTCGGACCCCATTAAAAGCTATTGTGTTTATGTATGCGTTAGTTTATCGCTTTGTAATAATGATTGCATCCAGTACCTAGGTACCTACTAAAAACAACGCCATGGTTTGCGTTTTTATTTTAATGGTTATTCTTTGTCACAGAGAAAATAAGTGTGATTCGCTAATGAAATTAGCTAATTATGTATAAATATAGTACATAAAACTGAGGTTGCGAGGTGTGCGAGAGGCAGGTATGGGAGTTAATGTTTCTCCATAATAAATAATACATGGCAAAGTTGACTCTATATTCTGCTTGGAAAATATAACTTTGAATATTCCAAGTCGGCGGTTGAGATCACATAAAACATTTTTTGTCCCAACTTTTAACAATAACATGGCGCACTTTAATTCCTTATCTCGAATGTTAAGACTGTACAATGTCACAGAAAAACATTTAAATATTGATGTATTTAATGATAGATGTGGTAAATTCAAGAGGAACTTGAAATCTTTTTGTAACCTCTGATCGAACATATTAATGCAAAACTACTTAAAGCTTTTTAAACCTGTAAATTGTGTACGAGAATAATAATGCTGTGTAATTCTGTAATTGATGTGCAATAAAACCGTGTTTGTAATTTTAAATGTGATTGTGTACCTGTAATTAAATAAATAAATAACAAGAACAAAAGCGGAAAACGCATTATTAGTTCCAAAAAAACTTTAGCATGAAGCATAATATCAACTTTTTTACAAAATGTTGAAACGCGCGTTAAAATCTTTTGTATGGAACTTTTCTCTAATATGGTCAGAGACTGCCAAAGCGCAAACGGTGTAATCGGTCGTTTAGGGTTCGATGAATATACCTACCAATGTTTTTCTCTTTCATTTAAGCTACTCTTCATATGTATAAATGTATATATTAATTACGTAACATATGTAGTTATTCTTTTCTCTATATTGTCATTATTTTTATGTACCTACATTATTTCCTTTCAAATAACTTCGCATATTTTTTTCATCTTTTGTAGGTATTATAATAATAATAACATTTATTCCAAACATTGAGGTGGGGAGTGTAAAACTCTAAGGTTCTTTAAAAAAGGAAATAAAAACAAAATAAAATTTACATGAACCTGAATTTTTTTTTAAATTTGTACATAAAAAATTAAGTCGTATGGAGTTATAGCAGTAGTTTAACAAAAAAATAATGAAAAAAATTACCATCACAAAAAATAATATTTTGAAAAAAACTTTTTTTGAAGATTCACAATATCATGCTATCGATAGTTGAAATATCAATTAAGTATATTGGAAAGTAATAAACAGGTTTATTTTTTAAAAAAATTTTTTTTAATTAATTGACAAAAATTTTGATTGAAAAGAGTATGATAATTTTTGAAGACACAATTTATCCATCAAAATGAATAACAACCATGTCCGTTAAAACTCTTCACGCTGACCACTAAACATGCTCATAGCTGACTGACTACTAGTGCCTCTGTTGAAATATTTTTTAGGTTTTTTTTACACTAAACGAATTGGGTTCTTCCCGATTTTTTATTTTTTGTTTCAAAAAAATGATTGAAAAATTACAATATCAAGGGATTTTTTAAAATTTTTACGATGTCATATGAATTTTCTAGCGCGGTTTGAAATAACACTTTTTCAAATCGCTCGCAAAATCCTCCATTTGGCGCGCATGCGGTGTGACGTCACAGCTATATAGGCGCTCACTACGTAATGAATTTCACTCCTTTCACGGTAGACGGGTATGATGTCATTAGCCAATAACGGCGTTAAAAATAATTCGTATTTTCGTGTTTTTTTAAAACATAAATTTATAAATGAAAACAAAATTTTTGATCATTGTGTTTTATATAGTTGGAATTGTAAAAATAAATTTTAAATATTTATAACGTTTTCAAGGATATTCATGCTATCGGGAAGAACCTATTGTGATCAAAATACAACACAAACATTAATTACCAAAAAAAACCAAACATAATTTTATAATTAAGGCTAGAATCAACCGCTTGGTAACTGCAAGACGATTTGTGAGCTAGCCTTTTTTTGTACAGAGCCTTTAGGTGATTTTTCTAAAAAAAACAGCGCTATAAAAATTCTCCTAATATAATAATAATAACGTAAGAATCACTGCACTTGGTGTACCGATGCAGTGCCCTATGCACCATTGGGTGCGGATAGGGAAAATCAGTCAGACTTTATTTATGGATGGGAAAAGTGAAATGAAAAAAATAATGTAATTTTACAACTTCTTTATTAAGCAATATCATCAAACTTAATCTTATTTTCATCACATCAACGTCAACAATAAATAATATTTTATAAAATTCAATAAATTATTAAGGCCAGATAATTCAAACCCGATTTTCAATTATTCAATCATACACAATATCACTCCATTCAACTCTAATACATTTATTTCACCTTGTTACAACGCTTGTAATTCTTAATATGAAATAAGTAAAAATACTAGTTTTAAACGCCTTCATTTTTAGTTGATTTTCACGACAATGTCATGAGCTTATAAATGAGCAAACATAAATATATTTTATATTTTCATAATTTAAAATGGTAATTCTTGTACAATGCTAAACATTCAATGCTTGAACATTTCTTGAAAATTAATTATGTATGTGAAAAAGAAATAAAATTAATATTATAGGTATCATAAATACATGGAGTAACAAAACTCGTAGTACAACCCGAAAACTGGTGAATCTACATCATATTTGAAGTCGAATGTGTAACGTTGGAAAAAAAAATCTTCTCATAAAAGCTGTTTTAAAAAATGCTGTTTTTATTTTGTTTTATTTATGGATAGTATCAATTTGACTAAATACATGATATTTGATAACAATCCGCTAAAATTGATCAACAACAAAAAAAATCAACTTGGTACTCAATTTTCTTGAAAACTATGGGTCTAATCAAAAAAATTTATTTTACAAAATCGACTATATTATGTAGATTCACTGGTTTCCCGCTTGTAAGTCGAGTTTTGTTACACCATGTTTAAGTATAGATTAAAATAATAAACATTCTGTAAATAAATTGTCGAGAAACCTTGTAAATGCAAAATTGAGAACATATTTTTTAAACCCAGAAAAGGAACTTCCGAAGATCTTTAAAAATGTACAAAAAGCATTATCTATCAAAAGTAATATTAGAATGAAAAAAATATATATATTTATCAGTAGGAATGAGGTTTTTAAAGACTCAGAATTGTAAATTTAGTCCCCATATTGCCAAAAGTAGGTAATTATTATTATTATAGGCATGCAGCTTTTGCTGGTGCGCCTATATCTTTTGTACTGCTTCTTGTCTGCCTTCATCTAAACGGTTCTTAAACTGTTTGACCATAGTGGAGTGGACAACTAGGCCTGGCAACTTGTTCCAGTCTGAAACCACCCTACTGAGAAGGAAGTTTTTCTTATGGTTGAGGTGGAACTTAGGACGAAAGAGCTTCCAGTTGTGGCCCCGTACATTACATGGGAATTTGATTGGACTTACAAACTTATAGCAGTATGGCGATGCTTTATATGTTTTGATCATAGGTTGGTATATCTGGTACATCCTGATAAATTAATATAGATGTAGACTTGATATAACCATAATGCAATATCTGATTTACACTAACTAATAAGCTTATATTTCAAGGTAACAACATTTTGTTTATAAAAAATTGCTTAAAAACTTTGTATTTACTACACAAATATATTTGATGTAAGTGTTATGTTATAACAATAAGAGCCCCCGCAGACTAGAGACTTTCTATCGGGCGATAGTTTAGTCGGGCTTTTAATCAGTATGAAGATGTATGCAAGTGCGCATACTACTACTATCCGGTATCGGCCGATTGCTAAGTTTAATAGGCCTTGCGATTGCCTTTAAACTATCGGCCGATAGCTTAATAAGTATGGCGCTCTTCCACGCGCGCCGATTGTTTAATCGGGCGATAGCTATAGCTCATTTCACTCCGAGCTTTGGTGCGGGACGGTCAAGCTGGTTATGTTCATTCGATAAAAGGCGAAAAAAATTTGGGGTATTCCAGTAATTTCGAATGCATCGTGTAAAATTTTCCATTCAATAACCTATCACTGTAGATGGGATGCACCCAATACTCTCGGTTTTTCTTCTTAATCTTTCTCCTTCGTAGTATTGCAGAAATAATAACTTTTCTTGACAATATTGTTCCAACATTCATTGCGACCGCTCTCTTCAAAAGTCGTTTATTAACTGGAAAATCATTCGAGAGCAGTTGGCCGAATGTTCTCTAGTGTGCGCTGTTTTGCTGATTCAGTGTGCGCACTAGCAGCCCAACCCGACTAAACTATCGCCCGATAGAAAGTCTCTAGTCTGCGGAAGCACTTAAACCAATTAAAGTTCACTCATGGTTTGAAATGAATTTTTTAAATTTTTTAATTTTTTATCATACCTACATGAAAGACGTTTCAGTCATTTTATTGCCCTGTGCAATCACATAATATTATGTATATTCATTATAATCAATTATTGTTATTGTGTGTAGAATACTTTTTTTTCATGGTTGAATAAAAGACTCATTAATTTATGAAACAAATGTTTTTTGCAGTAGAAAAACACTTATTCAAAAAATATCAAAACTCATTGAATTATAATATTATTGAGATTTTTCCAGCAAAGCATTCGCTGCTTTTAAATTGAGTTTGGATTGAAAAAAGCAGTGCAGCGAGATTAAAACAAGTGAGAATAAAAACTGAGTAAATTCATTTCATCTAATACTCGGCGCATCCAGCGGCATGATCGGTAATTACAACAGTCCTAGGAAGTGCTATTTGTAGGACCTGAGACCTCCGGGCCTGGTAGTCGGTGATGAAGGGGGTGACGCACATCGATGGCCGCCTTCTTCAAGTTCTCCGGTGAGCAACTCTCCTGATACGTACTTGGATCTTATCTGCAAATAAATTGTGATTAGTACAAACCAACAAAGTTACTACAAAAAATCATTAAAATTGACAAGTGTATACAATTATTATGCATTCATCTCAGAATGAAGTGATGATTAAAAATGCTTATCATTTTAACATTTTACATGAGAAAAATCACATTCCAATATTTTGTCGGAGACTAGTTGGTATTGTAAAGTTTTCACACTGAAAAGGGCGGCATGGACAATTGGACCACCGTCAAATTTTATATAATTTATTGTTATTTTCCACTCCATATAGTACAAATATTAAATTTGACATTCTTCATCAAAAAATTTCTTTCTTAGCAGAAGTGGCTGACCACTATAATTGGTCCTGTGATGACCTAGGATCTTAGGAGAGATTATCTTACTTCAGCTAACTGGGCGTCGTCTTCCAGGAAGAAAGATAAATATTGGAATGAGATATCTACGTCTGGGTTCCCTCCCTTCAGTCTGTGCTCCTCTACGGTGGCCTGTCCACCAGAAAATGCGTATTTGTTTATCTGTGGACAAAAAACACACATTATCAATCGGTTCCCATAAAGAAAAAATATCAACTAATGGATATTATTCACTAAAACGACCCATAATATGCAGGGATATCCTCTATTGTTAAAAGTTTCTAATCTCTCTCATTACTTTTGAAATATATGTAAAGAGACAATAAAAATAAATGTAGAACAATCGATTTGACTGATAAAATACTAGTACTGTTATTTTCCCTTATCCGCACCCTATTGTGCATCGCATTGTTACACCAAATGCAGTAGTTTTATCACGACCTCAATTCATCTACCCTGTGGTGTAGGAGGTAGTGAATTACCATGCATGAGATTGCAGTATTGAAAAAAAACAACATCTTTGCATATTACTGCTTTATTAATTTTAAATTAAATATTCCCATTGTTAACATAAATTATAACTTTTTAAATAACTTTTTGAATATACAAACATTAGAAAATAGAAGAATATTACATGATTTGCTCTTTCTGTTCAAAGTATTTAAAATCTATGTTTGATTGTTGTCAACTAACAAATTTAATTAGTATACGAGTGCCTGGTCGAGTTACCTGTAGTAATGCACTATTTTACTGTAGCCAATCATCGACCAATTACAGTGCTATTCTCACCGATACGAAGAATGCACGCACTGGCTAACAAGTATACTAACAATATTGATGTTTTCAAACACAAATCTAGTGCATTTTAGGGAATAGTGTCTAGATGCCATCTCTGGCTGTAATGAATAGCTACCTACAGTGTAATCATTTAAAAATGTCTATGTAAAAAGCCCTATGGGCGTAAAAAACAATAAAATAAAATAATAAAATAAATAAAATTTTGAATAGAATAAAATATTCTGAAAATCATTCGAATTAGGGCTTAACAATTGGCAAGATTCATGCTGGGATTCGTGTGCAAACGTTTCATATGTGATACCTTAGACTGGCACTGGAGAGAAAGACTGATCACCTTACCTTCATGCAACAAATGATAGATTCACTGCACTCGATGTACCGATGCAATTCCCTAGTTTGAGTGCGTATAAGGGAGAGTATTGGTACGAACACTGGTAACAATTACCTTATTCTTGATCTGTTTGGGAGTATCATTCAGGAATATGGCGGCGTTGACGTCGCTGGCGGACATCTTGGTCTGCGCCCCCTGCAGGGCGGGGAGGAAGGTGGAGTGGAGAAGCGCGGGCTTGGGAAACTTCAGCCTGGCGGACACGTCACGCGTCATGCGGAAGTACGGATCTTGATCTATGGCGCACGGTATTAACACTGGTAACTGAAAAGACGGGTAAATATTTTATTTAGCAGTAAGGTTCACAGGGCACAGATCACTGGACACTGAAGATTGTATCATGTCTTCTAGTTGCCGGTTCCGCAGTGCAGAAAAAGAAACTTCTAAACACATAATATTTCTGTGACTGTGAAAGTCTACATCAAAAAGGGGCAACGTTCTTGGAGATTTACTGATCGGGCCGGATGGTGTTAAGGAGTTGGAGCTCGCTCCATATCGTGGTTCTTTGAAAGACCTGGATTTGGTGAAGGAAATATAGCAATGGATGTGCTAGTTCTCACCCTCTGCAAGAGCTAGGGGCTTAAGGTCTAGGCCAGGGGGGTGAAAAGTAATTGAAGGGTAACTGTCACAATAGATCTACACTGGTCGCAGTGACATCTAAGAAAACAAAATAAATCGATAATGATTTTAAAAACACTAACATTTTCGCTGCTTAAAAGGTTTTACCTATTTATCTTTTACAAAACTGAAAACACAAAACAGATAACAAAAATTCATTTATTACAAAATGGATAAATACTTGAAAATTGTTTTACTAATGAGCCATTTTATAAGACACCACTTACAACTCAATTTTTTTTTAAAGTTGTTTAAAAGGTTTGACAGTCAAATTCACGGTCAAAATATAATAAACTCTTCATAAACATTAATAAATAAATACAACAAAGACAGCATTGTAAATTGTAACTGCGTGCTTACATTGTATTATGAGTACCTATTTAAAACCAGTAGTGATCTAGATAAGAACATTATAACACTGCAATAAATATCCGTTGTATGTTTACCTTCTTATCATTGAATATGAGCGGGAAACTGGTTGAGAATGCGGGTGCAGCCTGTATAGAAGGGAATGTAATTTTTCCAATAATGTCCGAATCACCGAATCCGAATATTCCTTTCACTTGGTTGAAGGTCACACACTTCTGTATTCGCACCATGTTTCTATAGAACTCGGGACACTGCCTGTAAGAAAATTCATGTTGTAATTTTTGCAATCTGTCTATACCGTGTCATTACATCTTGCCTTCTTGTAATAAATGCATAAGATACATCGCAATTGGGGTGCTCTATGCACCAAGGGAATAGTAGTAGCTAAAAGTATTCATACTCTTAAAGTATTTCGACAGTCCTAACATTTACTGTCGAATTTGAAAAAAGGCGATTTTCATTTTATTGTTTTAAACTATCCAATTTACATAATATTTTAGGTGGTCAAACTAGTATTTTAGGTGGTATTTTAGTGGTATAGTGGTATTTTAAGTGGTGGTTTTCCTCTTTAATTTTGGGTTTTTTTAAATTGAATACAATTTTTTTTTTTTTTGACCACCTGAAAATATGATATAAATTGGATAGTTTAAAACAATAAAACGAAAATTGCCTTTTTCCAGATTCGACAGTATACGTTGGGACCGTTGATTTATTTACCCAATTAAGTTTTAGAAAGTTCATTCCAATTTAATATCAAGGGTATACGTTGAAATTGCACTCTACTTAGTAATTATTGTGGTTTATCACAATATGGATGATTAAATTAAATTATTTTTATATTGGCTTTTCATTGTTTTATTTTCTAAGGTTTATAAGATAAGAAATATTTGCGTTCTTATGATATACATTCTGGGGCTGCTTTTAAACAGTCGGATATAACTGTGCCAGAAAGTAGGAAACAAGTTACAAAGGAGCGGCATTCTAACCTAGGGACGCCGAATTGGAGTTAAAACCCGGTTCAATTAATCATAATAATTCATCTGGTTTGTTACCATACTGTTAATTAAATTAAATTATTATTGTGTTTTTAATGTTTTATTTGTAAAGTAGTCTAATTGCTTAGGAACTCACCCAATATAAGTTAAATCGCTGAAGAGGAATGTCTTTTCTACATCGAACCCTACGGCTATAATATCCTTAGCATTATCTACTCCCATCTGCATGGCCTTCTCTATAGTCATGTCTTTCCACAGCGCCTTCTCGTCGTCAGTCAACTGGATTACTAGCGGGACATCAAATACCTCCTGGAGCCATCTGAATACAAACATATTACTCTTTAATTGTTCATTTACACAACAATTTTAAAAAAATAACAAAAAATTCTGAGCTTGAAACTAATTGAGAATTTACTTGTACTTTTTTAATTTAATTTTAAACTTTAGATTAACACCTCCGTGGTAGTGTTAAAACATATATTTATCTACATTGCATTTTTCATAATCATATTTAATTATAAAGAAATTCAATGTTAACTAAATAAATACCATAATTATTTACGAACTATATGAATATGCAGGCCATCTCAACAAATTTTATAAATTATTAAAAATTAACAACAGCAAAATAATTTAAGAGGCTATGATTTTAAACTTATAGGTTATGGGTCATTAGGTCAGGTTTTTATACGCTTTGATTGGCTATAAGTAGTAAAAACGACATTATTAAAAAAAATATTAAAAAATTACAAAAATATATTACCTACTTTAATTAATTTTTATAGGAGTCTGTCCAATATTAATTTTTAATTTAAATAAATAATTTAAGTTTACTCAATGTTTGCAGCACTCACTTTGTAGTTTTTCATAATTATGAAATTTAACACGCTTTGTTTTAAACTACTAGACATATTTATTTAAATGCCAACCGGTTTCGGAGATACTCCTCCTTCTTCGGGGCTTTGTATAATTGTTAATTTTAATTTTGTAATTTTGTAAAGCGTTATGTGAATTGATGAAAACAGAGTATAGCGACATACTTAGTGAACAGGAACGGGATGAGATGACCAAGGTGCATGGAGTCGGAAGATGGCCCTCGCCCCGTGTACAGGTAGAACGGCTTCCCGGCTTCGTGCAGCGTGAGGATGGAGTGCATGTCTCGGTGGGAGAAGAACACTCCTCGCTTCAGCAGGTGATGCGCTACAAACACAACATTGCATACAAAATAAGAGGAGTACTTAGGCTAGAAAACAATGTGTTTTACCTTACAAGCATGGGACTAAAGCGCACTTTATACGTGACAGAAAACTGTACAGTTTGCTAACTGTCCCGTATAAAGCAAATACTGTACGGCATATTGAATGGTCGGTACGACGTTTGGCTAACAGTTGTTTTTATGACAATGTTTAAGTATATATTGATGCTTTTAAAAACATAAAAAACAAACAACATATTTACATTATTAGCTATATTTTCAATTTCCTGTGTGCAAACATACGATAATAACTTACAATCCCGTTTAAAAAATATACATATTTGGCGTGTCTTTTGACACACTGTTCAGTTTTCTGAACAAGAAACTGCAAGAGGAACTGTATAGTTTTCGGTCCCGTATAAAGTGCGCGAGGCCAACGTGGTCATAAAATGAGCTTTTTATTTTTTTACAGAAAAATAAAATAATAAAACAAAAACTAGCTGGCAAATTCCCTTGAATTGATGTGCTTTTTACTAACTTTTTTTTTCCTTAAGTTATATTGATGATTGAAAAAAACCCCAGAAATGAGGACTTCCCATAATTATTTTATTTATAAAATTCACACTTTATGAAAATCCGTCTACCTATTTCCCTAGAAAACAGTTATAAATATATGCGATAATTTTTTCAAAGGTTTGTGGATGCTATAAGTCTGGAATTTCATTTTGAAAACACCGAGATTTGTAATGCTGGTTACTGGAACTGTCTTAATAAATTATATCGCTATGAACTTTCCCTAAGTATCGTATCTAGTGTAAAAGAATAGAAATAAAAGGGTTATCATTACCTGGTTTTCCAGTCACCTTTTCAAATCTGGCAATCAACTCATCGTCAACTTTAGTGCTACCAAACTTCTCTGTAAAAGAAACAATATGACAAGTTACTAAACCATATAACGGCAAAAAGAATACTGCTTTTTCTTAATATGCATAAACAAAAAAAAAGCATTCTGACAGGCACTATCCAGTGGCACATATTATTCTCCTAAACATATAGAAAAGAGATATAGCGGCGATAAATTTGAAAACCATTTATTTCGTGTGTTCTATTTAGCGAATTTTCTACATAACAAAGTTTTCTTCGGGGATTTAGCGACTTCGCTGTAAACTGTATTTTTTTTCATCACATTTTTTGTAATATTTAAAAAATTATAACTTGATGGTAGGTACATTTTTTAATTGATCGTTATAAAAAACACAGCAACAATTTATTCCAAAAGTAAATTGAAGGACGCGATATTTATGTCGCATATGTTTACTTATCATTGCAAATCTGTCAGCCATTCATATTTGGCAGTATTTGCATTTGCCACAAATACACAATACTTAACACGTGTACTTACTAATTAGTTTGTTGTAATCAACTCCTGAATCAGATTTGCTGGCTACGTTCCATGGATCCACTATGTCATCATCTTCTTGAGAATTTGAATTGATATTCATTTTTTCTAAGTTTCCAGTTGGAGAAGTGCCGTCACCCATTTTTAAAAGAAAATTAACAACTTGTAAATTAAACACCTGTAGTATGTGTGCAAAAATTAAATTTTTATTCAGCCGCTTAAAGCTGCTACGCGGTAGGTACCTACGGATTGCAAGCAATTTGCATTAAAATATTGAATTATATTTTCACAATGGTATTTAACAATAATTTACAAAATTATCTAATAATAAAAAACAATGTTGTGTTGATTCAGTGGATTATCGATACGCTATGGAAAAATTCTGCGCGCCTGAGTGTTAATACAAATATCAATACTTTTAAATCATTTCTTTGTCCTTTCTCCTACATCCTCTAACCCCAACTCACCATTCCCCTTTTACAACGATGGGCAGAGAATCGAAAAAGTTGACAGCTTCAGATACTTAGTCGTTCAAAACTAAAAGCACAAGCACTAAACGCACAGGCACAAGGTCATACAAAATGCTTGCTGTCATGAATTCCAGTTAATACTCGGTCAAAACAAAATGTTGACTTTTTAACCCCTTTGTTGTGCTAGTGCCTACGAAAGGACGTAAATCCTAACATCTCACAAACGCTCAGAATTCAGAATACTCGTTTTTGTTGGGTTTTGAAAACA
>JAGVSP010005049.1:0-12751 GCA_022494985.1 Micrasema minimum
CTTTCATAATGAACGGGTATGACGTCATTAGCCAATAACGGGCGTTAAAAGTCACTCGTAATTTCGTGTTTTTTAAAACATAAATTTATAAATGAAAACAACATTTTGATCATTGTTTTTTATATCGTTGGAATTGTAAAAATATACTTTAAATATTTATAACGTTTTTAAGGATATTCATGCTATCGGGAACAACCCAATTATATTTGATAAAATTTGTTAGAATTTCTCCAAAAAAATATCAACTTCTTACTTAATTTTCTCGAAAACTAAATGGAATATTTATATCGATTACCCAATTAAGATGAATCAGGTCAGCCCTGGGACCTTATGCTAAAAGTCGCATGCGACACAGAATGGCGAATGATCTACAATACAAAATCACTCATCATTCCAAAGTGTCGCTTGCGACTTTCAGTCAAGCCCCTAGACCCTAGACCGTTACATTTGAACCTTTAAATACTTCGTATCATGAACTCTGTCCCACGGTGAAGGTAGTCGAGTTAACTCAATGTATTAAAATTGTGTGAAAAGGTATTCGGTTCGAGGTTTAGGTGATAAACTAGAGCGACTTTGTTTATGGAAGAAGTTCAGTGAAACGCTCCCAGAGGAAATATAGGGATATGTGGAACGTGTTCTGATGACCAGGGCGGGATTAGGAGATAACTTGAATTTTTGAGATATTTGAAAAAAAATGTAGGTACTTACTTCTTCTTATGTTTTTCTGTTTTATTATGCAGGCTTTGTGTTGCCGACGTTTTGCAATAAATTGCAGTGTCCATCTTCAGGGCTGATGTATGAGTAGAGTATAGTCTTATGTGTATCACTGAGGTGTGAGGAGTTTGTACCGTGTCGCAGCTAGGCTTAAGAATAACTTATTTTTTGATTTTTAAAATTGTTTTTACAAAATTTAATAGTAAATAAGAAAATATTATTTTACAAATGAACTTAAGCTATATGTTTCGCTGTTCCTTCCCAAAAAAAAAACTAATTCTTGTGCTTGGGAAGGGATCTACACGTTGCAACATTGGAACAGTTTTTTTTAAATTTACGGGTATTTCATTTCTAGTAGATTTATTATGGTTTTTAATGGTTTTTTAATGTTTGGTAACTGTTTGGTAACTGTTTATAAATAAAGTTTTGATTTGTTTGTTAACTTCTTTGATATTATTTATTTTTAGTATTTGTGTATCAAAAGATTAACAAAAAATATTGTATTGTAAAATACTACAAATGGTTTTACATTAGTCAAATTTCATTCCGGCCCTGTGTCAGGTTTAATTTTTAGATCGGGGTTTCATTTTAAACAGGAAAGTTTTAATGTGATTCTCAAGGCCGACAAGGACGCTTATTGTTTGTTTAGTAATTGCTTGTCAGCAAACGTAAAGAACAAAACAATAAAAAGAAACAAAAACTTAAATTAAACAATAAATAAAATATGAGTTAAAGAAAAAATAAAGTTTTAAAATGAGTTTTGGCACGTAGGCTTTGCGGATAATTTTATCGAGGAAATTTTGTTTGTGGGTTATTTTTAAAGGGTAAATCTCATTTAGAAAAACGCATGGTAATTGTGAAGTTTGTTAAATCCATATGCTCCACATAGGGAGCAGATAAGGTGTGATGAATGAAAATAGTATGCTAGTTTACTAATATTACAACAACTACTAAGACTCTCCCTAATCGGTACATTAATGTGCATAGGACATTGTATTGGCACACCAAGTGTAGTATCTTGATCATTTTGCTACGTGAAGGCAAGATGATCAGTCTTACGCTTTAGTACCGTCTTATTAGTTTTATCTGTAGAATAAATCTCGGGAAAAATCGGCGCTGAAGAGTAATGCGCACATTATACGAGACAGAAAGTGTCCCGTATAAAGTGGGCTTAAGACTTCTGATCTTGCCTTCACGTAATAAATTATTAAAATACACTGCACTGGTGTACCAATGTTGTGCCCTATGCACTATGCAACATCAAGTGTGGATAAGAGAAAGTAATAGTAGATATTATTGATATCCCAACAGAGACAGAGAAACTCTGGAAACAAATGTGGATTATCGAGGCGTTGACAGGGCTTATGACCTGTCATTGGCTGGGTTGAGTGGCCACTTGATGTATTACAACATACCCCATTCTGCCCATCATGTGATAACCATATATGACAAATTTTTGAAACTTGTATATTATATATTGAACTCGCGTTCGTAATATCACATTACAAGTGAATTTCTCACTGGTGTGGTGACATCTGATAAGAAGATTGCTAAGCATTTTTTGGCAATCAATCTTTATTGGTATAGGTAAGGCTCATCCGAACTTCATTACTTACTAGAAGACGCCTGAAGATGTCTCTTCAATTTTTATTTGCTTTATATTTTAACCAACAGAGACAGAGAAATTCTAGAAACGGATAATATCTGATATCAGCCCAGCATGGGTATAATCCAGTAATTTGTCTACAAGTATTTGTACACATTCAAAATGTTGTTAAAAAGTAATAGTATTTTTCTATACCTTTTAAAGATTTCTACTCCATCAAAATTCATCCTTTGTTTAGGAGCGCGAAATACAAATATGTACATACTTTGAAAGGGCTAATTATTCATGTATGTGGGGTATTTAGGACAAAGGTTAGCCTTACAGAACAATTCCCATAAATTTCCTTCCAGGAAACGGCTATAACCGGATAAGGAAAGCGATTGTGAAATTATTTTACCACTAAATTTACTGTGCCAAGGCAATGTGTTCATTTCCATTTAAAAAGTTAACCGATTGCCCAAAATCGATGGAAGTTATTCACTACATTTAAATATTCATAGTCTAGAAACAAAACTTTTAGTACAACTCGAAGATGGTGAATCTATATCATATTTGGAGTCAAATTTGACAAAACTAAAATATATTATTTTGAAAAAAAATTTTTTTCTTCTTCGCATTAAAGCTTTCATATGTATCGTAGATTAAGTAAAACTACACAAACCCTTATTAAAATGCCATTTTTTTCTTTTTATTCACTTAACGGAAAGTATTAAATTTGACAAAATAAATTTATATTTATTTGATAACAATTTGCTAAAATAATTATTTATAAAAAAATCTACTTCTTACTAAATTTTCTCGAAAACTATGGGTCAAATAAAAAAAAAAAATCTACGAAATCGACTCAAAATATGATGTAGAGTCACTGGTTTCCCGCTTGTACATCGAGTTTAGTTACACGGTGTATATAACCTGTTCATCTGTTTGTGTCCCAAATAATAAAAAAATATAATGCAGATGAAGAAGCTTTTAACTAGCACAGACATGTCGATATTCAAGGTTTTTCAAGTCTCGCCCGGCAGCCACTTGACGTTTTATGACATTTCCCATTCTGTTTACTATCAAATATCTACATCAACTTCTTTTTTGAAGTAGTGTATATGCTACGTGCTCTATTTTTCACTGTACGTGAATTGAAAAGTGTGATTTTGATGACATCCATGTATTGAAAGAGATCTTTTTTTTTTTTAGTAGAATTGCTGTTTTTATTAAATTAAAAAAACTCGATTCTGCTTCTATTTGTTGCTTTTCATTTTGTGTCAATGGGGCAATTTTTCTGTGAAAAGTAATGGATATTTGAAAAAAATGTGGTTTTAAAACACCGTACGAATTCATATGATTATTTTCGAAAATGATATCTACATTACAAACGTCGAGTTCCTTTTTAAAATAGCTATAAAAGTGGAGAGGCGCTTAAATAAGGGATGATTTCGTACTATTATCCTTTGTAATTTATTCCATATCCGGAATGTCACCATGACGGAGGTTGCGTTAGTTGGTCTCATGCATTTTACATTCCCCGGACAGAGTACAGGAATACAAACGTAAAGAAAAGTAGAAAGCCTACCTTTCATGAAATCCATGAAACTCCTGAATACTCCTGAAAGTACCAGAGTTTCAGAAATCTGGAATGAGGCAATGAACGGAACAGTAAAAAGCTTTTGTATTTGATCATAGAGAGAATAAGATAATTGTTGAGTTAAAATTCTGTGCCGTGTTTTTTGCAAGCGCAAAGACGTTTTTAAAAAAAACTCGTTTTAATATATCCAATTATTTTTAAATCATCATCATCATACCATCTGCTCCCTATGTGGTGCATATGGAATCCACAAACTTGCCTCCAAACCTGATGCCTTGTAAAAACAGGCGAGCATTTGGGTGGCGGCTCTCGGGAGGGCATACGTAGTAATATGGCCTATCCACCAAAACGCCTTCGTCCGAATTGACAGTAGATTACCGGGGTTGCTGTGTCCTTGCCTTACCTCTGTATTTCCTTACAAAGTTAAACCACCGCACACCTAAAATTCTTTAAGACACCTATTCTCTGCACTCCTAAGTCTGCTGTCTTGGGCCCTGGTTAGGTGCCCACGATTCGCAGCCATAGAGGAGGAAACAGGTGTGTGATGCAGTAGATTATATAAGCGCGGCATTTTGGTTTATAACCGTGAGAAAACATAATGATATTATTTCTAGAGATAAACTTATTCGGATATAAATACAATATAATAAATCTTTTACCATAAGTTAGAATACTTGTGTTTATGCAATTTAAAGGGGTTTAAGCTAGGTTTAGTCAAAATATAGATGGATGTTGATTTTGGAATCAGACATGGTCAAAAGTCCGTGTGATGCTGTCTACTGTTAAGTCACAACTAAACATAAACCATTATCAAATTTAAATTTGTTACTTTTGAAAAATTTGTTTTTGAAAATTATGCTTAAAGCATAGGTTTTGATTGCACAAGCATTAAGTTTGTTTAATTAAATATTAAAAAACTTATTTTTAATTTTTGACATTCGTCACGGAATCATTTGATATAACTTATTTTAATGTAAAAAGTACACAAATCCGTCTCGTAGCGAGTGGTTGCGCATTTGCTACAGAGCATGAGGTCCGCGGTTCGATTCCCGTAGGGGGTCAACATGAAATATTTATGTACATGTGATTTTCATATTAATATTTCATGTGGGATACCTTGGACTAGTACTGGAGAGATTCATGTAATAAAATGATCGAGATTCACTACACCCTTGTGTACCGATGCAGTACCCTATGCACCATTGAGTTTGGATAGTGAAAAGTAGTAGTAGTAGTATGTACACAAATAAATTCTTGAAATTGTATCGATATCATATCATTTCGTTAAAAATAGTAAAAGCTCAAATGAAGGCATAAGATAAAAAATGATAATTCTGACGGTTTATTAAAGTTGTTATAACAAAGAAAATACCACAAACCGCCAATAAAAAAGTTAATATAGGTCGTAAGAAAAATAACGAAACAAGGGAGTAATATAAGTCCCGAGCAAATTGGTTAAAACTGGTTGAGAATGGCCCAGTAAAGTCTTGTTTCGCCAGTATGTGGCTTCACCCCCGAAACTATTGTTTTTCTTCGTAAGTTTGCTAATCCGACCTCCCTTATCACTGTCTGAGCCAGAGAGCCCAAATTGGGGGCGAATCGGAACATTATACAAGTTCGAATGTTAACTTCATCCAATAACTCCTACTTGTAACATTCCATTGGTTTTATATGTTTAACTTTGTAAGATAGGAGTCCGCACAAAATAATTGTTCTAAGACAAATTGTACGTTCGGTCAAGAGTGATGTGTAGGTACATAAAATTAGTTAATTATGATAACAAATACGCAAAATATTTTATAAATTATGTTTAAATTAAACTTAATAATATTATAATTCCTCAGATTTAAAAAAAATCCCCAGATTTGAAAAATTACATTAAAAAGTTGAACATTCACAAATATATCATAAATTTGTATTGTGGTTTATTTAAGTACCGTACAAAAAAATAAGTCAAAAAGTTTATATTTTTATCATATTCTTTTAAATCCTGAATAAAACCGTTTTGAATAGTAACTTGCTATATTTTCTATACAACTACTTTTGACACATCGCTCTCAGATGCCTTAAATGCCTAAATAAAAAAAATAAAAACATAAGACCATCTGTACAATCCGTTTTACAAATATGATAATTATAAATATGCGAGATACGATAATTTGATGTTGGAGTTTTGTCCACTTGACAAACGGATTGCATTGTTGGTTTTGTGATTTAAAAAAAAAATCTGCATTCACATATAATGTTGGTCTACACGCTCATTGTTGTTTTGAAATTGACATATTCCAATCCGGATTCTTCAGCTCCACCACTTAACCACAACCCTGTTAAATATTTGTTTCAACTTGCCAATAATTCTAACGAATTGATCATAAATATGAATGTAGCTATTTATATTATATTAAAAATAATATTTATTGATTTTTTTTTGGACTTTTGGTATCGTTCATTTTCTGAGAAACAACAATGATGTGCAAAGACGGTTACCTTAATTTTCTAATAAATAAATGTGTTATTTCCAACATGGTCACGTGACCGTGGCTAACCTCTTAATACGACCCGGAGGTTCCCTTCAACAATGTAACAGCGGTCATTTAGTAAACTTTTCTCGGCGGAGCCTTTGTGGCCGTATTTTTACAGAGAGCGAATTATTTCTTCCTTTATATCCTGACGTACTTTTTATGGGAATTGTTCGCTTACGTCGCACACTGGCAGAAAATAGACCAATGTTCAACGACTTTTATCATTTTTTCCAAGTATTAAACGAAAGATTTGATTAATTATACATCATAAACCAAGTATTTTTAACATATTAAAATATGTAAAAAGTTTGTTTACTGATCAATTAAAATTTTAACGAATAAAAAATGAACACATGTAAAAAAAAAAAAAAGTTTTAATTCAACCCTCAATATAGTTCAATCGACGCATCTCGACGAGTAACCATAAATGCCAAATAATAGCATAAACATTAAATTAAAATATAAAAAAAAAAAAATAGCCGGAAAAAGCCGCAAGTTTTTTTTTCTATATTTTTAGTTTTAGACACTCCTCCTCTTTCCTAATGATAGCGCGCGGTAGGTGAACTTATAGAATTGTCATTAAAAAAAAAATCCCTCATCCGCACCTAATGGTGCATAGGGCACTGTATCGGTACACCAAGTGCAGTGTATATTGATCATTATATTACATGAAGGTAAGGTGATCAGCCTTATAATAAAAATCACATGCGAATTAATTATATTTAATGTTGACCCCCTACGGCAATCGAACCCGCGACCTCTAAACGCTCTAGCTAAACGCGATACCACTGTGCTACGGGGCGGACTATTGATAACTAATAACAAATTATTATTTACCATTATTCTATTCAACTTACTCACCATTAATAAATTAAATAAGTTTACCTTCTTTTCACAATTACCAACATACCTTTTACTAGATTTTTAAATCAATTTCTGACTAGGTTTATATGAAAATTTTTAAAAAGGTCTTTCAGTTTTCATAGTATTTATTTTTGTTATTATATCAAGCTTTTAATAATAATTGTTTCGGACTGGAATAGCACGAAAACTTTGAAATGTTTTTTTGACTATTAAACTAGTTTTTTTTTTAATTATTGACACAAAATAGTCTAATTTCAAAGAATGTATTTATTTAATCAATCTTAAAAATAATTTTGTGTTCTTTTATGTTCAAAGAGGGTTAAAAAAATAAAAGACAACTAAATTTTTTTTAAATATATTTCTACAATAAAGAAGCAATATTTTTAAAATAAATTTTGTTTTTGATAATTTTTGTATACATCTAAAAAATATTATTTTTATTTGATACTAAGCAATAATATTTCTACATGTATTACCTATATACAGTAAAAAAACTAGCTAAAAATTCTCAACAGTTACTGAATAAAGTAGCAATGTCCGCAGAATGACCGTTTCGTTCCACTGTGCGTCGGAGCCTCTGGCTCAAATGAATCTTTATTTTGATGGGTATTGAAAAAGTTAATAATTTTTTGTTCTATACATTTATTTTTAACATAAAAATAAATTGAATTTATGAAGGTACACCGAGATTCGTTTAAGTGGAATTTTATATTTATTTCTTATTTTAATTTGATTTATTTAAATTTAATTTAATTTTATATTCCTACAGAGATGAAGTAAAATTCTTTCAAATTCAGGAATATGGATATTCGAGCGTTGTCATTGGCTGGGTAAAGTGGTCACTTTACGTACTACAACATTCCCCATTCCGCTTATTAGCGAATATCCACACCAGGTAACATTTTTGATTTTGTATTTATGTTACGAATCGAAAACCTTTCACCAGCACGTAACTAGCTCCATCTATGCATTGATATTGAAGTTTTTATTAGAAAATGACTTTGTTTTTGTATTTAAGACTCTGACCGAGTTGAGTTAATTACTAGTAATCACTTGCAGATGACTCTGCAATTTATTTAACTTATATTTAGACCAGTAATTTTATACAACATTTTTGGGTGTGTTCAAATACTTGTACACAAATCTGGATTTATCCCAAGACGGGAGTAGTATTTTATTTGGAAAACTAACAAAAAACAATAACATATAAGTATGCATCATGTTGCTTGAAAAAAGCTCCAATTACAGGTTTTCGCAGAATGATCTTTAACAATAACAAAAACAGAAAATTATTAAGAAGGTTTGGTATTTACGTACAAAACAAAAAAATGCGCATTAAAATTAAATATAATGATGAAAATCCAAATTCATTACGGTTCTGAGATATATGTCTAGTGGAATTATTTGCACAAATAATTGAAATTATTTCGGTATCAATCTGTACTGATGGTATTATAAACGATAAGCATACAAACAATTTTAAACCCTTAAAAATATACATGTAAAGGCATTTCTTCCAAAATCAGAAATTTCCTCTTTTTTTCGCTTTATATATTTTTTGAGCTTATTTGATAAGCATACTCTACGCTTGGAGGAATCACTATTATAATAATAATAATACTACGCATATTAAAAGTTCAACAAAATTATGATTTTTTTCATGAAATAAGAAGGAAAAATAACGTTTGGTTTTAAATAAGGTACTTACAGTGAAAGCCCCACCCTCTCCCTAGACTGTTTTAAAGACTATTGAGTCTTTTTTCAGACCAGCACAACTCTAACTTAAAGCTAATCCGCGAAATTTAAAAGATTCAGTTATAACTGGAAAAAGCGAAGAAAAGAAGGTTAAATACGCGACCAAATGCTTTCATTGCCCCTATCACTGTCTCGGCAAACTACAACTTTCCCTTTTCCGCAGCCATGAAACTAACAATATAATTTAACACAATGGATCGCAATACGTTACTTACGCAATACTTCACAATAAGTCATCTGAAAAACTTCATATTATTGATTAATTACATATCTTCTATTTTCAAATTGAAATTTGATATGAATAATTATTTGGTTGAGTTGGCAGGCATTGGATGTATTATAACAAAAGCTTTTTTGATAACTTTAATAAATAACCAGTCATTCTGAATTTTAAGCCCAATATTTGTGAAAAAGTTTCCAAAATTCAAAGTTTGATCATCCGGACAGAAATAAACGTACAAAAAACGGAAACTGAAAAAAAACAGAGAGAATTTTGTTTTTGTTTAAAACAAATGCCTCACAAAACTCCACGTATTTTCATCGAATAACGGGATTTTACGGAATATAATAATATTTCCTGTTTTTTAGAACATATCCATATATCTACGAATATTTTATTATACTGGCAAATGAAGACAGATCTATCAGTTTTCCACGAATATAGTTTTTTCCAACGTAAAACTTTTATATTTTTGGCAAATTATTATTATAAATCATTACAGGGTTCGTTTAGGGATATTGAACAAAAATAATTGTTTTCATGACGTCAATATTTTCATATTGTAATACGTGCTGTTCTTTGATCATCACAAAACTAACTACGGTTTTCATGCACCAATGTCTCTTCATTATGTCGCATTGTAAACTCAAGACGGGATCTGGACTTGTTCGGTGTAAGTCTATCAAGATTTAAATATTCACTGAAGTAGTCCCGATCCTGTCTTGAGTGTGTCCACATTTTATTCTAACTGTCTTAGCTTTGCCGATTTAAAATATTCTGTCACTTTGTTTACTGCTTTTTTGTTACATAATTTACTCGGTTAAAACTAAATTCCGCCTTTCTCCTCCTGCATCACACCTGTTCTCTTCTATGGCTGCGAATCATGGCACCTAACCAGGGCCCAAAAGAGCAGACTTCTGAGTTTTGAGAATAGTTGTCTTAAAAGAATTTTAGGTGTGCGGTGGTTTGACTTTGTAAGGAACCCAGAGGTGAGGCTACGGAAACAGCAACCCTTGGTATCTACTGTCATCCGGCGAAGGCGTATCGGCTGGTTATATACTACGTATGCCTCCTGAGAGCCTTAACCATGCTTGCCTATTTTACAAGGCATCAGGTTCTCGGCGTCCTGGTCGTCCAGTGTTGACAATTCGTCGGCAGTTTGCGTCAGAGCTGCGGGACGCGGACTTGACTTGAGAGGGTGCACGGGAGCTGGCGGCCGATTGCTTGGCCTGGAGGCAGTTTGTGGATTCCATATGCTCCACATAGGGAGCGGATATGGTATGATGATGATGATGATATTTTAGTGTTTTAAAATGGATTTGTCCGTCAAAAAATAAATGTATGTAAATGATTAACTTTATGACGTTTAAAAAAAATCAAATAATTACGTAACCTATGTTAGGTAACACGGAACCCGTTAAAATAAAAATCTTGACATTTTTCATTTTACTCCAAAAATAGGCCTTTTCCATCAGGATTGCATTTCACCATGGGCACTAGGTAAACAAGGCCGTTCCATTTATACTGCGTGTGATCTATTGGATCAAAGGATTGGTAGTAGAAAGGTCTATTGTAAATACATCGTGTCAGGGGGGCGGGTGGTAGCGAACTTTCATAGTGAATAGCCAATATCACGCTCCGTGGAATTCTGTTCTGATTTTTTATTATGTTGGCACACACGATCTTTCACGTGTTTTATCATACGTAGTTACTGTTTACTCAACGTGATTGGAAGCTTTTTTAATGTTGTCAGCCGGATAAAACAAAAAGAGATTATTGCAGTAGGGTAGGTGCTGCAGTAATTAGACAGATATAATAATTACATAATTTAACTACAGTTCAGATGAATAAGCATTTTAATGAGTACACGAAACGTATCACATTGATTGTTTGTATTTCTAGTGGAAAGACATTTTCCGTGTGCTTAAATTGCAGTTCAAGATATTATTTAATTCATATTTAGATTACTATACACCTGTCCATTACTTAAACCTAATCAATACTAACCCTACCTTGCCTAGGTAGAAGATTAATTGGATACTCTTATTAAACAATAATGAGTTAAGAGCATACTCTACCACGTTACTCGCGACCGCTTTCCCATACAAACGTATTCCTCGATTTTCTCACTGGAATTTAACATTACAGCTGTATTTTTTTAATACATTTTAGATATCGACCAGATTTGTATCGTCTTATCTCCTTTAACAAATAAAATATTTAAAAAATAAGACAATTCAAACAGACATCTGGTCGATATCTAAAATGTGTGAAAAAATCTGTGAAAAAATCTGTGTTTTAATGTCAAATTCCAGGGTAAAAATCGAGGAATACGTTTGTATGGGAAAGCGGTCGCGAGTCACGTGGTGGACTATGCTCTTAACGATTCTTTATATTGCCATTATATTACATAAAAAAAACACTGTAAAAAAGCTATCATGATTACTGTTTTTTTTTTACGTCATGCGTCACGTCAATAACAATTTTACGTTAGCGCGGATTTATTTGACGTCATTATAACTGTCGCACACGTCGCGTCGTGACGTACACAGTAGGTACACACTTTTCTGACACTGTCGCTAAAGTAAAGCGTGACAATAAAGCGTAGCTGACGTGTCGACTACTGTTTGCGTTTCAAGACATATTATTAGGCTAGGTAACCGTATCCAAACATTTCCAAAGCTTTTATCCAAGTACGGCCAACTCAAGAGGGGTGGACTCATGATGACAAATATAATAAAACTGACTTCGTTTTATCCCTATGAGGGTTGAGAGATAATTCGAGATAAAAGCTTCGAAAGGGCAGACTTTCTGTGACAGGATATTTATATAATTATCTCAGCATTCTTTCTCAATAACATCAATCTTAATTTGGAACTTTTTTTCTCTGTTTGACGTCTGCGAACTCTGTGAACTTTATTTATCTGTTAAGTTTTTTAGATTGTATTTTAGGCTAAACATTTGATCAGAAATAGATCAAAGTGATTGCTTTTGCATTTTTTTGCAGGTTAAGTTGTAATTACTTTTTAAGAAAGGTGATAGAAGGATCATTCAAGTTAAAAATATATATGATTATTATATCTGTTGGGATTTTTTAAATTAAGAACCTTTTCATTATATTTATGTATTATTACTACTACATTCCCTTATCCGCACCCACTGATGCATAGGGCACTGCATTGGTACACCAAGTGCAGTGTATCATGATGATGATTTTATTACATGAAGGTTAGATGATCAGTCTTACGCTTCAGAACCAGTCCAAGGTCACACAATATGGAAATCACACGTATTTTTTTTTCCCCGTTGACCTCCTACGGGAATCGAACCCGCGACCTCATGCACGGTAGCCAAATAATATCAGTAATTATATTAAACCATTTGTTTTATACACGTCATGGCCAATGGCCGACCATCGATTGACATCAATGTGATGAATTTGATTTAATTATTACACCAAACCCAGACGCTGATAAATTGTACACCCTGTA
>JAGVSP010005050.1:0-27933 GCA_022494985.1 Micrasema minimum
GCATTTAATAAATATCTCTATTTTTTAATTGCATGTTACAGTAAGATACTCAAATACTCATGTAAGATAAATATGTTTACTTGTACGTACAACGTAAACTATCAATAAAATCTTGATGTATTAATACAACAACATCATCGAATTCTTGGATGCCATATGACATAATAGAAAAAAATGATTGTTTAGCATGTTAAACCATTACGAAAACGAAAATAAAATGATTTTGAACTAAAAAATAATTTAAAAAATAATAACTGAGAATATGCCAAAGTTTCTACCGGTAAATCACAATAAAACTACACACTAAAGAAATTGACGCATGCGGGGATTAAATTCATAAAACAAAAGTTATATTAAAGCTTCCTAAGGCATTCAATATATTTATTTAATATGCATGCTGCAAAAGTGATTCAACGACGGATCATAACCCCTGTAAATTCTTATAATCCCCCATTTTCCATTCCCACTTAATAATCCAGTCCAGTCTGAAGACGCCCATCACAGGCTGAATAGCTGAATAGTCAATCATCGCTAATAGGTCAATCAAATAAATAAATAATTTTACTATTTATAAAATAATGTGTCTTCCAAGAATATTATGAGACATGAAATTTCATCACGTATTGTCAATTTAAAATGTAAATAAATTACAAGATATAATCTATTATTAATTACTATTTATTTAACCACCTAACATCACAAACACCTAGGCTTGAGAATAATCACGTTTTTATGTTCTGCCGGTAATTGAACCCGGAACCTCCATAATGCCAGCCCAGCGTCTTAGCCATAACGCTACGTAGTCCGCCGATGTACATTATATAATATTATATGCTCTTCGTCCCTGAAAAGAAATTATTTTATTGATAGTTTTAATAATAAGTATAGCTTTTATATTCCCTGGTTTGGATGGAGAAAAATCTGAAAAGTACTTTCAGGCTATTGGATTAACCACGTAGACTTTTAGCTCTGAAATATTTGAAACTCTTCTAAATCCATAAATTGCATAGCAGTAAACACTAATTTCAAAATTCGACATCAATAATTTTTTTAACGGATACAATCTCAACAAGAATATTAAAAGTTCATTTAAATTTTAGTCGTGACATTTTTATGACAGCATTATGATTTACCTACCACCATAAACATACGCATTACCATAAATCATTATAGTCAATATACACGAAATGGCAAATTCTTGCCCTATCCTAATAAAGTTATTATCCTGAGTTAACTTACTGCCTCTGCCAACAACTGTTGGGATATCAAGAATATTTAAATAAAATATGATTTACTATGTACATAGATTAGATTGTTAGATATTAGGGGTTTAACACAGTAAAACTTCCAGTCCTATATAATTTTTTTGGTGTAGCTGTAGTAAAATAAGATTAGATAAATAATACTTTTAATGAATAAGATGTATCGAGTACCCAGTGGCAACAATTATTATTATTACACTAGGTAGGAATGTATGACCTGAAATCCATACAAAGGTGAAGAGAATAAGTGAACACTTAGTGACCCCAGTTACATAACTTGTCTCTCACATGAACACTCACTGACCCTAGGGAACCTTATAAACTTTATTTCAAACTTGCAATACTAGTGCATTAGTCAATACCGGAAACTGAAACATTTATTTACACTTACGTGAATTAAGTAAATATACGTAGGTATATAGGTAAACTGGTGCCTTATTTCACGCCTGCACGGTACTAATTTAAATATCTTGAATGTATACAAATACTTGTAGACAAATTACTGGATTATACCCATGCTGGGCTGATATCAGATCTTATTGATATCCCAACAGAGACAGAGAAACTCTGGAAGTGAATGTGGGTTATCTAGGCGTTTACAGGGCTAATGACCTGTCTTTGACTGGGTTAAGTGGCCACTTGATGTACTACAACATTCCTCATTGCGCCCATCATCTGATAACCATGTATGACAAATTTTGGAACTGATATATATTGAATTCGTCTATGTCGTTCCACATTACCGAAATTTTCTATGCTGGTGTCATCTGTTGAGAAGATTGTTATGCATTTTTACATTTATGTAATTTGTCTATAAGTATTTGTATACATTTAAAATGTTAAAAAAGATTTACTGGTTAAAAATATAAAGCAAACAAAAAATAGGAGAGACATCTTCAGGCGTCTTCTAGTAAGTAATAAAGCTCAGTAGAGCCTTACCCACACTAATAAAGATGACTGCCAAAAATGTTTAACAATCTTCTCAACAGATGACACCAGCATAGAAAATTTCGGTAATGCGAAACGACGTAGACGAGTTCAATATATATCAGTTCCAAAATTTGTCATATATGGTTATCAGATGATGGGTGGAATGGGGAATGTTGTAGTACAACAAGTGGCCACTTAACCCAGCCAATGACAGGTCATAAGCCCTGTAAACGCCTAGATAACCCACATTCGCTTCCAGAGTTTCTCTGACTCTGTTGGTATTTCAATAATATCTGAATTTAAATATCTATTATATTCTTGACGGTTCAATGATAAAAATAAGGGCTTGTTGCCCTCTAAAGTTGCTATTCCGTAAAACTGTAAAAAATAACCTTTCACAAATGTTTTCAGTCTTGTAATGAATGGCTTACGGATCGTTTCAGTGAAACAACAATTAAATTTTCTAAGATTTCCGAGTTCCGATTTTGTGGTTTGTATTTTATCATTGAGATGTCAATAATAATTATTATTGAATAAGGTCGTTCAGCAAAAGCTGCCGGAAAGCAAAAATTAACCATTGGCGGATCTTTTTACTCCCAAAACGATAGAGTATCTTATCAGTTTATTAAGACGATAAGGACCAATTACTGCAATGTGTACTTTGTCGGGTCGTGATACAGGATTAATGATGATTAATAGCTCTTCAGCGAGAAATCCCATGGCCACCAGAGAAGGGGAGAATCTTACACAACGTCACTTCCCCCAAACCATCTCTCTTTTCCATAAAGTGCGTTTATTGAAGCCTTATGTGTGCGTTGAGGTCGGTCGGCGCACTAGTGTGCGTGGGGAGTAACCTTTAGGTTCGGAGACGTTCGGATGTATTGTGTGGCTCGGCCGCTGGAGCCGGAGGACTGAACACTGAGGACTATAAATATCGAGGATGACACCGGACGGCATCACAAGTTCACCAGTGCTTCCAGTGATAACATCCCTTCTACTACCAGTAATTACTACCTAAAACACAAAATGAAATTCATCGTAAGTTCCCAGTTTCTACAAACCTTCAACCCCCTGGACTTTTAAATTTGTGTTTTCATACATGCAAAAAACGAAGTGAATTGAAATTTCTAAATGCTACAATAGTCGGTTTTTATTTCCTGAAAAACTGAAAGTGATAAGTGTATCCTGAAAATGAAATGTGGTCGTATTAAAATTGCAATTGCACTGTGAACGTAATAGAAATGATTTTGCACCATTTTAACAACCTAAAATCGTTAAAAAATAGTTTTAATTTTTAATATTTCAAAAATTCATTTTCTTACTTGAAAAGAAAAGCGAGTATCGCACGACGTGCTAAATTGTTACTAATCAAGGCGTCCATGATCAAGTTTTAAAATAGATTAAGCAGTAAAATACTTTTTAAACGTTTTCTTAACCGTTTTTGTATGTCGATTCTAAACATATAAGGGATGTTTATCTTCAGAACCATTGCCATTATTTTTTAACCTCGTATTTGTTCCTGGCATTGTTTGAGTTTCTTTACCCATCACAAAAAATTAACACGAGGCTGGAGAAAGTAAAACTGCATTGTTTTCAGCAGTTAAGTAAAAATATTTCGATATTTTACCGTAAAACTTTAATAATTTTACGGAGACGGGAGGAAATTATTGTTGCATTTTTTGGATCAAACTTCCCCTAACAAATTAAAAAATGCTTTTGCGCAAGAGATTTTATTTTAAAATTTATTTACATAATATGTCATATCCATTTTACGTAATTTTAAAATGCATTCCAACTTAAGAGTTATAAGAAGATTTTTAGCAAAAAAGAAGTTTAATAGTTTCTTTGAAGACATTTTGTGATAAACGTAATAGCGAGTATTAAAATAGTTTTTTAAAAAAAATGTATTCGCAAAAAATAACGGTTCACTCAATAAAATACTACATTTATAGATTTAATTTACAGGGTTATAAAATGATTAATTTGTTTTAAGGTGTTATGTTTTGCCATGGTGGCTGTGTCCTGCGCCGCCCCCCAGGGGTCTTCCACAGAGCCCATCCCCATCCTGAAACAGGAGCAAGAGATCAACCCCGATGGCTCTTACAAGTGGAGGTAATAATGTTTCCCAAGGTGTTATGTTTCGTCATGGTAGCTGTGTCCTTCGCCGTCCCCCAAGGATCTTCCACAGAGCAAGCCAAGATTAGCCCCATCCTGAAACAGGAGCAAGAGTCAACCCTGTAAAAAGACTAAACTATTTATGGACATCTACTTGCTATTATGCGTCTGTATAAGGAAATTATGATGTCTTAAATTTTTTTAATATGAATATTGTTTATGAATTATTTATTAATTATTTCCGTAATTACACCATTTTCTGAGTTTTTTTAAACATATGATTAGATATAGATGAATAGATTTAACTAATAACCGTAGATACATGTATGTAGGTTTTATTGACAATTTGAATTGGGAATTTTCTTCACAAAATTGTGCGGTATTCATTTCGTTTTTTTTGGATTACAAAAAAATGCAATTTTTTAATTCGACATGAAATTGTTTCATAGAAACGCGCGTTTAATAATAAATAATTTATGTATTTATTCACATTATTTGTTTCTGACCTACCTCTTGATGCGTCAGTCATAACGTCAAATGATCAAATACGCATTTTTTAAACAAAACAAAATTTTCTTTCTCGTGATGTTACTAACCCAGCATGGGCCAGTTCAATGTCAGATTATTATGCCATGTGTTAATAAGATTTCCAAGATTTACTGTGATTGCTTCATTAGCTGGAATTTGGGAGTCACAATATAATGCTAATGAGTGGTCAATGGAGACAAAGACAGAAAGACGCACCTTGATCATAACTCCAAAATATTTCTCAACTAAAGATCTGAGACAACAAGGTCATGCATGAGGAAAACCCTTAACCGCAAATATCTTATGGGCATTTCCACAATTCGCTTCTATATTTTTACGCAATGTTTTGTGTTAACTGGCATATAAAATTTAAATTTAAATAACAATTGTGTATCATGACGAAGAAGGTAAAGGAAAAAAATATTTTATTCTAAAATCATAAATTGTTAAAATGTACCCGTATCGGTTAGTTTATTCAAGATATTCATATAGGACAGGTTTGTACGTACATCCATATTTAATGTTTTAGGTTACAATTTTTTTATACCAGTCATTTATCACATCCATTTATAGATGCTTGTACGATTCAAACGTTCGAGGGCTTTATTGATATTTTACATATCCAGTACTTGACAGGATGTTTATTAATTTGCACTTCACTATTCTGTAACTATTACATTGGTGAACATTGTAAGTAAGCCTGAGGGTGTTAGGCGGTGTGATCGATTACATTTACATACAGCAGCCGAGGAGTATTATGTATATTCTCGCCAAGAATCTAGGTCTATTCATTAATAAAGTTCTGCTGTCAAGATGGACATTAGTGAAATTTCAGTCATATCGTACTGACCCGCAAACAATATGAGTCCGATTACTTATGTAGAAATATGAGCGTTGAGTCGTGACGGTTTGGATACAGATCTAATTATGTAAGAGGTTCGTTTGTTTCCGGAACGTTTCACGTTAGGCGAACTTTGAGATGCAAACGTAATATTGGTGATGCATCTCTTTGTATGGAATATTTCGCCATTTCGTTTTGGCTTAGCTATAAGTTGAAAGGCCGCTCTTTGGAATTTGGACACGATTGTTAATATGCATGTTAATCAAAAATATAACTTTCTCTAATGTACTTTTATTATATGATTAATATAACTAATAACTTATTGTCATCTTCCGTTAATGACAATGCAATAAATGTTTATATTGTTAACATGGTAACACATAATATATTACATAAAAAAAAAATTAAAACAATCTTAATTTACAATTGAGATTCAATGTTGAATATTTTGATAAAAGTAGAATTTTAGAATCCATTGAATTAATTTTTTAACTTTGCCTCAATTCCATTGAAAAATATTTGGGTTAAGTTTTGTTACTGTAAATTATTTATTCTTTTACAACACTGAAATGGCGAAGAAACTGAAAACTACTATTTAAGCATATAAGTCAATAAATATATAAATTTCAGAAGTATTTGTGGATTAAAGTGCAGGACTATGATCATAGTGCTTTCCTATAGTAAAATTATGAAGATGAAATTTTTACTAAATTCTTTATCTAAAGGATTGATTTATATGAATATACGAACACTTAATAGTTTTCATGTCCCGATGTGCTAAATGTAGATATCTGCGTTAAGTTGGGACGTTCACAATAAATGATTTATTTATTTGTTTTATATATTCAATGAGGTTCTTACTTATGTTTTCGAGTGTGTAAATTTTGCTGTTATATTTTGTATTAAATATTTCAGTTACGAGACTGGTAACGGTATCGCTGCAGAGGAGCAGGGGGTACCTGAAGAATGCTGGAGACCCGGAGAAGGAGGCTCAGGGTGGCCCAAGGACAGTACCAGTATACTGACCCTGAAGGAAACGTGAGTGAATCTTTCTTCTATTCCTCAAATCTGTTCGATTCTCAGTTCAGAAACTTTTAACGTAATTATTTTTTTAAATATCGTAGTAAAGATTTCCTGCCAAAACGGGTCATTATATTGTAAGAACTATTAATATTTTAAGCAAGTTTTGATGTAAGTAGCGCCTAAAATATAAAAAAGTACATAGCCACTCTCTGGCTCTACGCAATATCTATACATATATTCAGTACGACCTTTTTTGTGCACTTAGGAGACGGGTGCTTTTAAAGCATCCGTTTGCGGTCAATCCGTTTTAATTAGCTCCGTTTTTTAATATTTTTTTACGAATCTTTTGACTTCTATTTTTTTTATTTTTCACTGAAAAATTTCAAATATTCATTACACACATTAAAAAAAAAACGAATTTAAAATAAAATACACTTCCCTATTATAAATCAATAGGCCCTACATATTTTCAAACAAATTTAAAATACAATAGTGTTTTTTTTTTTATCTTAAGATAGAAATTATATTTACATGAAAATGAATAAAAAAATTTAAAATTTTGACATTCGTGTTTTTTTTAAAAGTTAATTTGACATGTTTTGTCCGAACGTAAGGGTTAACTGAAATTTTAATATAATGCAATAGCGATCAGTTTTAGGTACGTAATTGTACTAAAATGCACTGTCAAAAATTCTGCTCAATATATTTAATCTGTTTAGTCAAACGCTTTTTTAAACTTTGGGATGGGCGGTGATCTTTCATAAAAGGCGGGGGGTGGGGGCTTTCTGACAAAAGTATAAGAACGTCGAATGATGGGTAATATTAGGACGGATTTGTAAAATTATTCGGACCCCCCAGACGATGAAAAATTCAACACAGGCCTAAGAACAACTTTAAAAAATTAATACTCTGTTCGTATCAATTGCAGTCGTTTTTTAAAATAAATCAATTGTTGGTAATTTGAGGTATTTTGTTAAGGATTCGTTGTTTGTTGTCGGTACAAAAAAAGACGTTTTCTTTCAGTAGAGATTCAATACTATTCTTATCCTACACTATCGCCATATTAAAATGCAATATCAGCTGAAAATCATTAACATTTAGGTCATTCTAATCATCATTTAAACACTAACACGCAAATAATATTTTAGAAGTAATTAGTTTAGACATTTATCGTGCTTATGACCTGTTGAGGTTGCGATAAATCTATTGAAATTGTGATACATAAATTGTTCATTCTGATCACCAAGTTGTAAATCAATTTTATCCTCGCGAATCCAGTCAGATGTGTTCTAAATTGTAACTGTTTTGTACTAAATTGCAATTGTAACTGTAATTGTTTTTAAATTCTTCACGTTGTCGACCTTTCGACAGAATTTCCTAATGATGTATTGCCGAGACATTTTTTGGATTTAATTATAATAAATGGCACGCTGACGTGTGAGGTTTTTATAACAAAAGTACAATATATAGACATATCGTAAGTTGAGCAACGCGTTCAACCTCTGATGAAATACCTCCAGAGGTATTTTTAATTTGAAGTTCAATAGGTCATGACATGAAATAAACATAACAATTAGTTGTTGGGTAATAAATACCCACGCTTGGAGCAGTGGTCTTAGCGGTTAACGTTTTTATTAGATATTAAACATTTACCCAATTAAATATACATTCTAAATTAATATCTTTCAATTACGAAATTAGTAAAATGATTTTTGTGCTATTGGTTGAATAAATTTATGTTTCTTTTTTTTTTTTTTTTTTTTTTTTAATATTTTTATTTCAATATATACATAAAAGAAAACAAAAGATGTCCTACTGAGTTGCCTACTGCAACTCGTCAGTAGGTGCATAAATACAAATTCAACTAAAAATAAAACTACACTATACATACCCAAGCGCACAAAAAAAAAAAATAAATATACATATAAATAAAAATACAATTCTAAAACTCAATATAATAATTCGCGCTCTAGCAATCGATTTTAAACGTTTTCTTACAGACGCAAGCAAAAAGATTTTCATGGTCTTTTTATTTTATGTGCATCTCCCAAGTCGAGTCCACGTCCCGCAGCTCTGACGCAAACTGCCGACGAATTGTCAACAGTGGACGACCAGGACGCCGAGAACCCCTTGTAAACGCCTTGTAAAATAGGCAAGCATGGTTAAGGCTCTCGGGAGGCACACGTAGTATATGGCCTAACCAGCCGAAACGCCTTCGCCGGATGACAGTAGATACCAAGGGTTGTGTCCCTTACAAAGTCAAACCACCGCACACCCAAAATTCTTCTAAGACACCTATTCTCAAAACTCAGAAGTCTGCTATTTTGGGCCCTGGTTTGGTTTCTATTATACAAAATATTATCCATCATTGTCATTAATATTCATTGAGTCCGTAGGTCATCATTTGAATTAACTTTATTTATATTAAATTATTATAAAATTAGCACATTGTCACAGATCTTTACGATTTTATAATTTCAAGCTAGTTTTCATACAATACTTAGTACTTAACTATTCTTAGGTAATTAAAATTTAAAGCGACTGCACTCACTTTCCGCACATAATACAATATTTACGAGTCCTTGCGTCAGAAAATATTCAACTCGAATAATTTATGTCGTACATAATAGATGGTTTGACCTAAAATCAATCCATTAGTATTTCAGCTATTATAATATCTTAGAGTTAGGCAAAAAACTCCTCATCTATTATGTACGCCTCATACATACCAAGTTTAATATTTGCCATGCAAATGGCAATAGTTTGTACGAAACTTTAACCGAATTTCGCTAGGAAAATTTAACTCAACGAAATGGTATATATTAAGATACGGGTAGTGAAATCAATGTTACATCATATTCATGCAACAATGTTAAACATTTTTTAAGGTTTGTTGTAGGTTGCTTACATTTCATAAAACTGCTTTACGGTTTTCTTACAAAACCTTTTGGAAATGAAAAGTTATTTGAGCACACACTGACACAAATATACCTTGTTTGATGAGTAATCTGATTTGAGCAATCTCCCATCAACAATTTATCTTGATAATATGAATAACTACGCATTTTTCTTCACCACGAGTTAACTGAGTTTTGATCATAAACACCAGAAGATTCGATAATCCGCGAGAAAAATGCATGTTTGTCTTAAAATTAATGTTCATTGAAAATTATTGTCAAGTACCTAAATTATTCTGCAAATCGACATATCATATGTATAAACGAGGCCTTTTGTCGCACATCGTGTATTTAAATATTTATTTAAAATTTATTTTCAGGTGATTCGCGTGACTTACATCGCTGATGAGAACGGGTTCCAGCCCCAAGGGGACCACCTCCCTACCCCTCCCCCCATCCCCGAGGCCATCCAGAGGGCGCTCGCCTACCTCGCCACCGCCCCCCCGCAGCCAGAAGACCAGCAATAACTTAAACCAACCAATTATCAGACACAATCAATATCGTCAATTCATAGAAAAATATTAGGAATGATCCAACTGAAATTTAATAATAGTTTTCTAAAGTCATTATGAGAAGTTCGAAGGTAGGTAGACCACTTTACCCCTATTTTTTTAAAGTAGAAAAAATCATTTTTTTACAGTAAAAAACTGCATATTATTATGCGTAGTGTTGTTTGTGTTCACGACTAAATTCATATTTCCCTACCAACATATTATATATTTTTATTTAATTAAGTTTTTCGAACGAATTACTATTTAAACAATATCCATAGGTAACTTACTTTTTTCCTTAAATTTTTTTATTTTACAATCAGTATCTATATCGAAATGGGTCGGGTCCTCGTTGGTCCGTTGGTCTTTGAGATAAAAGATCCCCTGTTCAAATCTCCACTAGCTTAAATTCCTATTTTTAAACAGCGTTAGGCCTCATTGAAAACAGTAGCGTACCTATTTTCAATTTGAAATATGTGCAAATTTCATAAAATTGCTTTAATTTCTTTTATTAAAAAAAAATATATGCAAATTCCATAATGAATTTGAAATCATTTAAATTTTCCTACTTTGTATTGAAAATAACGTTTGAAATCATCATGAGCAGTTTTGCAAAACCATACTTCTACTGAAGCAATATAATAATTTATTAATGAACATTTCTAAGAATTTTCCATTAATTTCATGAATACGATTTTCTTTAAATGTGAAGGCCGCTAGGAGTAATCAATCGCAGCCTCCTGGAAATAACATTATGGTAGCACAATACGAATCATTTATAGGAATATATTTAAACAAATAATGAAACATGGTTACATAAAACTATAATATGTGCTTGTTATTTTATTTATTCTTAAAATAAGTAACCCATAACAAAGATCTATTCAATCATAATTAATTATGAAGTGTTACAAAGTGATTGCCGAATCAATAGATAAAATAATGAAACCGTCATAAAATGCAGTTAATGAATATATGAATCTATTGCGAATGCATGTTACTCTTTCCTGTTCATTACATTAATATTTCTTTGAATTATAATATATTATTAGGTTGTAAAAGCTCTTAAGCTCTCAATTACTAGCACGGAACCATGTTGGCGGCGTACACAAAATGTAAGATTTTACTTTATTTTATTACCAGGAAAAACAACAGTTTAAATACATAAAAAGAGTAGAATACAAAAAAGGCACGAGAACCAATAATAGTTTTTCACATATATACAAAGGCATACTAGGAAAGAAAAAATAAATCATGATATAATAAATCATCATCAAACCTATCGTGTTGAGCATATGGAATCCACAAACTGCCTCCAGGCCAAGCGATCCGCCGCCAGCTCCCGTGCATCCTCCCAAGTCAAGTCCACGTCCGCAGCTCTGACGCAAACTGCTGACGAATTGTCATAAATATAATAAAACAAGATGGTAAAATGAAAACTTGGTGGTAACTTCCCTAGCATTTGAATACGTGCTCATTTCTATTTATAAAAATGGTTTTTAGCAACAATAAAAAATATTTTTATTTGCCTATCTCTCTTAGGTTATAGTGACAAATTAAACTGAGAGCTTCCCGTTGATTTTTCTTTTCTTTTCCTAAAAGCTATCTGGCTGGCAATAAATCCGGAATATAATTTTTAAAACAATTACACTTTTAACGCTGGCCCCAGATGCAGCCAAACGATCTAGTTACTTCAACAGTAAAGAGTGGGTGGTCATTACTTATGTGGTAATTATGAAAACTTTATTTACGGAATTCCACAACAACATGAACCTAAGTCGACTAAAAATGTTACCAAATATACAGCATTTCTTTTACTAAATGCTTGATTCACAGCAAAAATGATATAAACTTGGCTTTTGTGTATTTAAAAAAAATCCTTTCATGTTTTTCCTAAAGTAACAAACAATAATAGTAACAGACAAAAGTCTGCGACGTGGTGCAGCGAATTGCTTGGTTGAAGTGGAAATGGGCCGGTCACATAGCCAGAATGACGGACGAGCCAGATGGACGAAACGCGTTCTGGTGTGGAGACCGAGGAACCAGAGGCCTCAAGGACGTCCACCGATGAGATGGGTGGACGACATCAGGAAGTCTGCTGGGAAGACAGTGGATGGGGACGGTGCAGGATCGTGAGGAGTGGAGACGGCAGGGGGAGGCCTATGTCCTGGCAGTGACCTCAACGGGCTGAGATGATGATGAACAAACAATATTCTGCAGTTTCCAAGGGCTTATAGAACAACCAAATAGAATATTGAACGCAATCCATTAAGTATTTTTTCCACTAGGTGAGGAGGGTAGCATCGTATCGGAAAAAACCTATCTCACACACCTAAATAATGTTATTGAAAACTCGTATTATTACCAACCTATGATATAATTTTCACTTTCATAGTACGTTTTTATCTGTATTTTTTACCTACATGTAGGTTCGTATTACGTTTAATATTATGCTCATATATTTTATGAGGTCTTGAGTATTGAAAATATTGTTAAAGAAAAAATTATTGATTTAATCTCAGCCATGCCTAGTAGTCAGTAGGATGTGTGCAAATAATATATTTTAAAAAAAAAACCTTATTTAAGCGTCGCGTGCGCGTCGTAAGAAAACTTTTGAAGCTTTTATTAAGTACACCAAGTAGATAGGGTAAAACCAGTTGAAAAATACCAAATTTGTAATCATCTTTAGTCACCTAGGTATTTGAGGTGTAATAAAATTGTAAACTTTTTCTAACGTGTTGGTTTTAGATAAAGCACATAGAGGGCTCTGCTTTAATTTGCAAGTAAAATTAATTAATTTTTCCTCATGAAATTATCGATTATTTTTATACCAATAATTTATCTATTTATATTAGAGATTTTTTTGTAGTATTTTCGCTCCCTATGTGGAGCATATGGATTCCATAAACTGCTCTCAAGCGAAGACGAAACAAGTTTGTTAACATCCCGTAGCTGATAGATGGATTGTCAAAAGTGGATGTTTTAGGGACGCTCGCGCGGGAACCTGATTTAAAATACCTGTCCAGATCTTATTGTAGTACATGGCCCAGCTAGCCGAAGCGCGCCTTTGTCTGAACCTTCGGGAGCCACGGGTGTAAGATAACCAAAATTTCTAAATCTACTAACTCTGCACTGGTGCAGCCGTCGTGTGGCATGTCAACACAAATAGTTTACAGCACAGAAGAATAGTTTTAAATTGCCTTATATAAGTACCTACTTCTCGTAGTATTAATGAAAATTCGACAACTCAAGTAAGCAACACGGATAATCAACGAACCACAGAGAGATTTCACTATCCTCTGTACATTTTTTTTTAATCCTCTAAATGCATAATGGTGTCCAAATTCAGAGTAAATAAATTTTTTTGTGATTCTTTTTCTACGATAAGTTAACTTTCAATAACTTATTATTTTGCGACAGCAGATTTTATAAGTGAAGATAATGAAATCCGTGAGAATATCGGTAATTAACTTGAATTTTAAAAGCAATATAATAGGTTATTATTGTACCGTAGGTACCTGGATAGTGAAAATCTCTGTGTGGTTCGTTGATTATCCGGGTTGCTTACTTGAGTTGTCGAATTTTCATTAATACTACAGAAGTAGGTACTTATTTAAGGCAATTTAACTATTCTTCTGTGCTGTAAACTATTTGTGTTTGACATGCCACACGACGGCTGCACCAGTGCAGAGTTAGTAGATTTAGAAATTTTGGTTATCTTACACCCGTGGCTCCCGGAAGGTTCAGACAAAGGCGCTTCGGCTAGCTGGGCCATGTACTACAATAAGATCTGGACAGGTATTTTATCAGGTTCCCGGCGCGAGCGTCCTAAACATCCACTTTTGACAATCCATCTACAGCTACGGGATGTTAACAAACTTGTTTCGTCTTCGCTTGAGAGCAGTTTATGGAATCCATATGCTCCACATAGGGAGCGAAAATACTACAAAAAAATCTCTAATATAAATAGATAAATTATTGGTATAAAAATAATCGATAATTTCATGAGGAAAAATTTAATTAATTTTACTTGCAAATTAAAGCAGAGCCCTCTATGTGCTTTATCTAAAACCAACACGTTAGAAAAAGTTTACAATTTTTATTACACCTCAAATACCTAGGTGACTAAAGATGATTACAAATTTGGTATTTTTCAACTGGTTTTACCTATCTACTTGGTGTACTTAATAAAAGCTTCAAAAGTTTTCTTACGACGCGCACGCGACGCTTAAATAAGGTTTTTTTTTTAAATATATTATTTGCCACATCCTACTGACTACTAGGCATGGCTGAGATTAATCAATAATTTTTTCTTTAACAATATTTTCAATACTCAAGACCTCATAAAATATATGAGCATAATATTAACGTAATACGAACCTACATGTAGGTAAAAATACAGATAAAAACGTACTATGAAAGTGAAAATTATATCATAGGTTGGTAATAATACGAGTTTCAATAACATTATTTAGGTGTGTGAGATAGGTATTTTCCGATACGATGCCTACCTCCTCACCTAGTGGAAAAAATACTTAATGGATTGCGTTCAATATTCTATTTGGTTGTTCTATAAGCCCTTGGAAACTGCAGAATATTGTTTGTTCATCATCATCTCAGCCCGTTGAGGTCCACTGCTGGACATAGGCCCCCCTGCCGTCTCCACTCCTCCCGATCCTGCACCGTCCCCATCCACTGTCTTCCAGCAGACTTCCTGATGTCGTCCACCCATCTCATCGGTGGACGTCCTTGAGGCCTCTGGTTCCTCGGTCTCCACACCAGAACGCGTTTCGTCCATCTGTCGTCCGTCATTCTGGCTATGTGACCGGCCCATTTCCACTTCAACAAGCAATTCGCTGCACCACGTCGCAGACTTTTGTCTGTTACTATTATTGTTTGTTACTTTAGGAAAAACATGAAAGGATTTTTTTTAAATACAAAAAGCCAAGTCTTAATCATTTTTGCTGTGAATCAAGCATTTAGTAAAAGAAATGCTGTATATTTGGTAACATTTAGTCGACTTAGGTTCATGTTGTTGTGGAATTCCGTAAATAAAGTTTTCATAATTACCACCAAACAAATAAATTCCAATTACTTCGTTCACTTCTGATTCATTTAAGTCTGAGAATGTCCGCCATAGTGCGAAAGGGATAGTTATTATTATTTATCATCATCATCATACCATATCCGCTCATACCAAAAAAGTTTTTTTTAAATACATTGTATCTTTCCCATCCTTCTCCATTTACCCTGACCTAACCGACCCTTACCTACCTTGCAGTACATCTTTTTTTTCTATGTTTTTTTAATTACTTTTTATGTTTATCTAAAAGCTGTTATTACTTACACTCATTTTATATTTGTGAAAAACTGTAATTGAAATTATACATATACTCAGTTATACATTTAAATTAGTGTAAAATGTATTACTTATAAAAAAAAAAAAATAACACTTCCGCGCCATGCAACATATATTTTAGTAGTCACCAAACGCCGTATGTAATTTGATAACTTAAGAATATTTTTATAAATTGATAATGGAGGAATGAGAAGATGGTGGGGGTGATAATCCGTACTAACAAGAATATTTGTGTTTGTAGAGCTGTTTGTATTGTGCCACTATTCATATATTACCTGAAATAGCGAATTAGTAGTCAAATTACACCAACAATTTTCGAAAAACTTATTGACCTTTAGTGAAAATGACAAACACCATTCTAGAGTATATTTACGTAATATTGGAACCTGTCGTAGAATTTAAGAGGTAAGTTAGATAAAGGTATTATTTATTTTCTACTAGACTAATGTAGATAAATAATTGACACTAAAATAATAAGTATTTTAGCCAAATTATTTTTTAAAAAAAACAATAGATACAAATCGACGCCTCCTACGTATAATATCGTAACCCACAAATCGTCGATTTTGAGGTTTTGGTGGATTTCGTCTGTATTTAACTATATCTTTAATTCTACCAAAACAAAAAAATTCTTTTGCCAATAATAAGGGCTTTTTTGGGGCGTAATTTGTCGTATCTACAACCAATGCATATGAACGAAAATATTTTCAAATGCTCCTCCTGTAAAATCGCATTTTGTGGGTTACGATATTATACGTAGGAGGCGTCGATATATTTTAAAGATAGCAATCACAAAGGGATTAACTTTTATAGATAAAATCAAACCTATAAAACTTTAAACCATTATACCATGTTCTTTCGGAAATATGGAAATTATTTTATAAGAAAATTATACCAACATAGGAACATTACAAAAAAATATTAAATTAACACTTACATGAATTATAGAGAAAACATCAACTTTTATGCATATTAAAACATTGGAATTAAGGGTGCCCGATAAAGGAACTTTTTTTAAGCCTTGACACTCAGCAATATATTTCTCTTCCAGTAATAATCATTAGGTAATATGGTTTAAATAGAAACAAGCTATAAGAAAAAAAAACTATGATGATGATATTATGTCAAATAGATACTTAAAATTATAGCAACTGGACTTTAAAATAAGGAGTCGATAATTCAGGGATTAGGTATGAGACGACTCTTAATATATTATTATCAAGGTTTTGTCTATGCGAATCTTTTAGTAACAAGACAGCAGAATTGCATAAAGACAGAAAAAATGTCGCAAGCTTCTTCAGATGCTGTATTCTTCCATATAAATAGCCTGGGAGGTGCTAACTCAGCACAGTATTCCGACATACAACTTTAGCTAAACTCGCTAACAAAATGAGAGTAGCAGTAAGTATCTGTTTAGATCTATTTTATTAGAAAAGTGCATCCGTTATGTGTGGGTTAACCACCTGCATTAGGAATGTAATTGTATTATTACTGAGTGAGAGTGAAATGTTTGGATTTAATATATTGAACCGGGTTGTGGTCTAGTGGTAGATTCGAGGACTCCGGATTAGGATCTCTAGGTTCGAATCCCACTCCAGCACAACTTGGTTTCTGCTTACTGACACAGTTAATTCCGACTATTTGAAAGCAGTACCAAAACTGAAATATTTGAGTATATCATAATAACCCAAATGTTTATTTTTTTTTCCATAAAAAAAAATCAACTTCAACGTTCGGTGTTATTATTATTTGTTTGTCAGCCTGTGGTGCATAGGGACGCGGGTTCGATTCCCGATGGGGTTATTATAAAATATTTATTTAATCGTATATCAGCGTATATCAATCGTATATCGACGGATCATTTTACCTTCATGCATGTAAAAAAGTGATATATTTCTAATCGTTCTAAGATGAAGAAGAAGCAAGGGTTGTGTCACAATATAAAAGCTTTATTTAAATTCAGCGTTATGGTTATATTGTATAATTATTGTGATTTTAAGCTTTGTAATTTTGATTCGATAATGTATTAAATAAATAAATTTAAAATAAATAAAAAAAATAAAAACAATAAAGCAGATATAATGATAAATAGGTGCCAAGGTGTGATTTCTTCCAATCTACCTATGTAATTTCGTGATCACTTTTTCACAAACAATGATTATTATTTGTCAACATAATATTATAAATAATTTTGTAATTAAAAATCTTTTGTTTTTCAGTTGATCCTGTTGGCATGGTGCGCAGTATGTTTAGCGCAGGAGCCAATAGCCATCCTCCGGCAGGAGTCTGCGGTGAACGCCGACGGCAGTTACCAGTGGTCCTACGAGACGGCCAACGGCATCTCGGCCTCCGAGAGCGGGGCGCTGAAGAACGCCGGCAACCCGGAGCTGGAGGCCATCGCAGCCCAGGGCCAGTTCCAGTACACGGCGCCTGATGGGCAGGTCATCCAGCTGGAGTACGAGGCTGACGAGGGAGGCTTCAGGCCTCGCGGCGCGCACCTGCCCACCCCGCCGCCCGTCCCGGCCGACATACAGAGGGCGCTTGACTATATCGCGAGCTTGCCACCGCAGCCGCAGCAGTGATCATAGCTCAACCGATCAAACGCGCTTTTTTATTGTGATTTATTTGTTAATAATCCCCATGTAAATAATACTGTAAAATAAAATTTTAATAATAATCAACCGGTGTAATTCATAAACAACATATCGAGTGTGTCCAAATACTTGTTGACCTAGATATCCATATTCCCTTCCAAACTTCTCATCTCGGTTGAGATGTCAAATTGTAGGTGTAATTCATTTAATTTTTTATTTGGTGTTCCACTTCAGTGCCCTATGGACCATTACATGTGAATTAAAGAAAATAGTAGTAGTAGTTACCATTACTACCACTTTCCTTTATCCGTACCGAATGGTGCATAGGGCACTGCATCGGTACACCAAGTGCAGTATATCTTGATCATTAGTTACGCTTCGGCGCAAATATTTTCTGTGAAAATCACATTTAAATAAACATTTCTTATTGGCCCCATCAGGAATCGAACTCATCCTAATTTAGCTATAAAAAAAAAGTATATAAGACTAGGAACACTTTTTTAGTACAGCACGAGTAGTTTAAAAATATATTTTATTTTTTAATGAATGTATTTTTCTATAATAATATGATCCTTCTTATACCAATTACAAGCGTTTATTTCACATTTGACAGCTCGATTATGTATCGATTAGGGATGTCCTACTGCGTTACCGAATCGATTTCTCATAAAAATCGACTTTATTTATGAAGAAGTTTTAATCAATTTAACACATTTATATTTTATTTTCGCTCAACATTTTGTAGTTTATAAACATACCCAGACGTTTAAAGCAGAGTTTATATTACAAAAACGCTGTTGTAAAACATTTTTTTTAACAAAGAAACTTCAAATACAGTCCCGATAAACTCCTTAATTGGAGTTTTTCATCAAGTGCAGGAGCTACAGAAAACCCAAATATTTATGCATAGCACTATTTTATTGTCGTAATGTAAATTGAGAAAATCTGTGTCGCGACAAACAAAGAAAAAAAACAAACAAGTTTTAATTTAAATCACATTTTATATTTTTTCATGGAAAAAATCAACTTGAATCATCCTCGTTGCATAAGTAGGCTCAATAAACATCGATATCGATAAATATCGGAGCTAAAGAACATGTGCTTCACTATCATAAAGAAAAAAACATGAAGTATTGCAGTTTTCGGTCTATGGTTGTCTGTCAATAATTACGGAACTTTATGGGCACCCATGTGTCAAAAGTAAAATAAACGCTTGGAAGAGATATAATAGATATAAAAGCTAAAAATAAACGCTCTTTAATGTTTTAACGGTCAATAATGTTTTGATTGAAACCTCGTAATTAAGATCATTTGACGTTTAGTGTGCATGTTTACACTCGTAATGCTTTTAATATTTTTGTATGTACTTTAGTCCATTTCCGTGATTAAAAATATTCACGAAACATTTATCAATACTAATTTTTCATTGATACATTTACTAATTGTTTTGCCTTGAATACGTCCAAAGTTGAAGATCTTCATAATAATACATCAAAGTATGATGTATTAGTTATGAATAACAGTAAATGCATTATCAATAGCCTTCCATATTAATTACTATAAAACTAATAATCATCGTACATATTATTATTACAAATGTAAATTAATCTCAAATACATTTATCGTAATTAGATAAATCGTGAAATATCACTTAGGTATATGGGTATCAGAGGCGTACGGTGACTTTTGAAACAAGGCATGCGGTCGAGGGGAGGAAAAAACACAACATTTTTAAAATTCGATTTGATTTTTTTAAATGATTTATTATTACATTAACATCATATTCTTTATCATTATACGGTATTTAAGAAGTGTCATTGATGTGCGGTGGTTCGAATTCATAAGAAACGCAGAAATTAGGCAACGGACGGACGCAGCAATCACTGCTATCAACTGTTATCGCGACAGCGCGAGTGCAGCGATTCGGCTAGCTGAGCCTTAAACCGCGAATGTCTTCCGAGAGCTTTAATCATGCCTGTTTTTGCAGAACACATTTAAGGAGTCGTTTTCCACTACTAAAGCATGCGCCGCATGTCGCATGCTTAATGGAATACTGATTCATTAGTAGATAGGTCAGAATTGAGTTACGTACAAAGACAGGCTTCTGTGAGCGCCATCATCTGATCAATACTTAATCAAACGTCAAATATACAAGCAATTATGATTAATTATTCATTCATTCATTTCATTATACCATATCCGCTCCCTATGTGGAGCATATGGAATCCACAAACTGCCTCCAGGCCAAGCGATCGGCCGTCTGCTCCCGCGCATCCTCCCAAGTCAAGTCCACGTCCCGCAGCTCTGACGCAAACTGCCGACGAATTGTCAACAGTGGACGACCGGGACGCCGAGAACCTGATGCCTTGTAAAATAGGCAAGCATGGCTCTCGGGAGGCATACGTAGTATATGGCCTAGCCAGCCGAAACGCCTTCGCCGGATGACAGTAGATACCAAGGGTTGCTGTGTCCGTTGCCTCACCTCTGTGTTCCTTACAAAGTCAAACCGCCGCACACCTAAAATTCCTCTAAGACACCTATTCTCAAAACTTAGTATTCTGCTGTCTTGGGCCTAGTTAGGTGCCACGATTCGCAGCCATAGAGAAGAACAGGTGTGATGCAGGAGTTATAAAGGCTGCATTTTGTTTTAATTATTAATAAGTATCAATTTTATGCGTTAATAAGTAGGATATCTTCTCATATTATCTTCTTTTGCGATGTCCCAAAATTTGTGTTTTTTAGTAAAGTCAGTATTCCATTAAGCATCCGATGTGTGTAAGACACGCCACTGTGGGTATGTTCCTAGTAGGTACCTATGCACATTAAATATAATATGCTTGTCAAATTGTTTACAGTATTTAAAAAGTTTTTTTTAGTGGTCCGTCTCCGTAACCTTACTTTTTTTAGCTATAAATATATTTGATGATCTAATATGAATATAATTTATCGGCATGAGAATCAAGATGAGATTTTTTTTGTATAATATGAGAATATCCGACTGGATACTTTGATTTAATTAGAGTGTTCTGAAGATGTTATTAAACCATAGTTAGACATTTTATGTACATCTTGTAAATTGTTTTCCAGTTTATGAAGTAATGTGGTCATCAATTAAGTATACCATTATCTTGTCATTGGATAATTTTGGAATAGGATGATGATTAAACCTAGTACAAGTAAATACAAGCAATGGGTAATATTTTTATACTATACACTACAGGAAAATTTGCTTTTTTCACTTACCTATTAGGTACACTCTCTATTCTTAAGTGGAGTTGAATAATATTTTCAACGAATTAAATTCTAAAATAATTACTAAAAATATAAAATCGGCGAACAAGCATATTATTTTTATTATGTTTTTATTTTCGAAATTTCTAAGGAAATTTTTTAAGGAATTACAATGATTGTAAACTTACTAATTATTTTTCGTTTAGTAAGGTTTTTGTTCCAATGATTCGTTATTTTCTGATAGCGAAGGACATCAGCTGCATGCTATTGTTATGCTAATTAAATTAGAAAAGTATTAAGTAAAAAGCTTTATTGGGAAATGAAAGTTTCACAACTGATATAGCTCAACAGACCTTCAAAATAAATTAACAAGGCATTGCATAATAATAAATATACTGATAATAAAATTATACCTATTCGCATCGCAAAAGTTTTATGTTTTTATGTGATTTATTTCATGTAGATGCATACAAGTTGAAGCGCGAAGGTTGACAAAAATATTAGGTATACTGAAAATACTTGTTATATTTCAATACTTTCCTGTTTTTTGTATAAATAGGAATTAGATATAATTAATTATTGTTTGTAATAATTGTATTATTATTTGTAATAATTAAGATAAGGTTATAAATGAACCCCTTTTGCATACGTATACATGCATGGGGAGGTGATATAAAGTAATGACAATGATTATTTAGTATTGCTTGTTGTTAAAAGTTTGCTGGAGGCGGCAGGGGGAGGCATATGCCCAGCAATGGACCTTCAAGGGCTGACATGATGACGGTGATGATGATTGGTAATAAAATATATGTAAGAAAATGGATATAAATAAAAGCCTTTATCGCGTTTGTTTTATCATAAAAAACGCACGTTTTCACACAATCACAAAATATAAAATAACTACGTATGTACCTATCTTAAATCCTTTAAAGTTTAAAATAGTGTTAACAGGATAACGAAGGACTTAAATAATCACAGTTAGGTAATAATAAACACCTACTTTCACATAATACTTTACCTGCAAATTAGATAAAAGGTTATAAATAAATGCTGTTGTGAATATATTTTTTTACCTTACATGATTGCGCAGGACTATAGTTTATATTAATAAATTATATACTATTCTAACACCTTTTTTTGTTTTTAAAATCATTTAGGTTCATAACCGCTTATCTATTACCAAACATTAAATTCAATCTTGGCATTCATAAATGCCATATTGCACATTAAATATGAATCATCTTGTTAACGCAAGCAGTAAGATTAAATTGTTTGTAAACTAACCGCTTAATACCACACAAATGTACGTCTGCTACCAATACAGACTTATTATCAATCATTTATAGTAAAAAAAAGATCCGAAAAAATTCAATACAAATATAAAATTTTTCACAAAACTGATTGTTTTTTAAATCATCTAATTATTACCTTTTGGAACGAATATATTAATATGTACCGCGGATCTTACGACAACTTACAGCAGAACGATAAACATGGTCCTAAGCTTTAAGATTACGCTTAGGAGCTGAGAACCAACCACTTATCTTGTAGGCAGTTTATAAAATCCGCATATTTGTGATCATACTTGGCACTACTTTTTCACATGCGAGCAGAATCCGAAACTAGCATATATATTACAATAAAATAAGCAGCTATCAACATGATGATTTCTAAACTAAACTTCAAAATCAATGCATAGATGGAGCTTTTAACGCGCTGGTGGATGATTCTCGATTCGTAACATATATACAAAATCAAAAACGTTACCTGGTGTGGATATTCGCTAATAAGCAAAATGGGGAATGTTGTAGTACATAAAGTGGTCACTTAACCCAGCCAATGACAGGTCATAAGCCCTGTAAACGCTCGAATATCCATATTCCTGAATTTGAACAAATTCCATCTCATCTCTGTAGGGATATAAAATGAAATAAAACGTTAAGTAAAAAAGTAAAAAATGTGTAAAAAACGTGTTCTACTCGTACTATGAAAGTTATTTAGGGTTGAAAATAATAATATTTATGTAGTTTAAATATTTTTTCGTTTACTATATGGATGCCTGTTAACGAGTCATAGTTTTCAAATGTCAAACGTTACTCATATACACAATAATTAAAAGGACAGAGACGAATCATCTAGGATTAAAAACACCTTACATTAATACACTTGTGATGTTATCCAACATCTCGGTATGCGAATATTTAAAATAGCGATGAGCGAACAATAAAACATTTTTACCTGTATAAAGTCATCAGATCTAAAAATATAACTATACATCAGTTGGAGATGTGATAGAAGGGGTGGTTGGCTAGTTATAGAATATAGAAGCGATAAATGCTAAGGATGACGGAAGTAAAATAAAATAACTAAAATAAGAAAAGCGACTATTCATCTGAACAACTCGTGGAATTGATCAAATCAATAAAATATCATATTTATTAGAATGAGATTTTTCACATAAAAATATTTATTATGTGAAACCTTGGACTAGTGCTGAAGCGTAAGGCTGACCAACTGGCTTTCATGTAATAGTAGTAGTTGTATAAAATACCGTTGGTTTTCTAATTTTTTTATGTTTTTTTTTCAGGAACGCAACCTATTTTTTTCATTCATTTTCGACTAATCTTTTTTTCTTATTGGATTATTATATAACTTTTATCCCACTCGATCGATAATCGATAGTAGGTAGTTATTTATTATGATATTTTAATGACATTGTAACGTAACAGTTTTATTTATTTGTATTTCAAGAACAATGCATAATACCTAATACTGGCGAAGAAAACCAATTTCATTCAACCAACCAACAAAGAAATTTATATGGTAAGTTTATAAATTTTAGTAATAAATGACAATTCGTCAGTAGTTTACGTGAAAACTAACTTGGGTAGACGGGGACTAACAGCCGATCGCTTAGCTTAGAAGCAATTTGTGGAATCCATTAATTGATTGATAAATAACAAGATACAGTATTAAATTTAATTGATCCAAAAGAAATATTTATATTGTATACAGAGGCGAGGCAACGGACACAGCAACCCTTGGTATCTACTGTCATCCGGCGAAGGCGTTTCGGCTGGCTAGGCCATATACTACGTATGCCTCCCGAGAGCCTTAACCATGCTTGCCTATTTTACAAGGCATCAGGTCCTCGGCGTCCGGTCGTCCACTGTTGACAATTGTCGGCAGTTTGCGTCAGAGCTGCGGGACGTGGACTTGACTTGGGAGGATGCGCGGGAGCTGACGGCCGATTGCTTGGCCTGGAGGCAGTTGGTGGATTCCATATGCTCCCACATAGGGAGCGGATATGGTATAATGAATACTTGTATAGTACCTAATTTTCACAGTAGTGAATTTTCTTTTTTGCAAACTGTCATAATTGTATGCATGTACATTGTACATACATTACCAATTGACATGATAATTTATGTACCTACATTTTTATTTGCGTTAAAAGAAGCCGTGATTTGCATTCAAAAACTGTTTCCGTGACTCAAGCACTTTTCCTTTCTAGCGCAGAATCGATAGCCAAACAAATCGACAGATATTATTTAACGAACAACACACAAGAGATGTGACATACATACAAGTATTACTACATTAGGTTGTGGTTGCCGGTAATGTACTTGTAGTTTTGCCGAAGACGCTGAGCTGTTATTATTGGTCGGGAAGGAATGTTATCACCACGGCTATGATCTCACCACCGATTTGAGGATTCTCCGCCATTTTTTGTTTTGTTTGCTTTTTATATAATCAAGTATTGATAGTCGGGAGTATTAGTTAACAATTACCGATGGAGCGATCAGCAGTGATGTTTAAATCGTTAGTGAGTACACATTTATGTAATACTTTCATATCATTACATTATTGTGACGTATAATAATGTGTGCATGTGCATTTCTTATATATTATAGTAGAAATACGTTTATTATAATACAATTGTTTTTTTAACAGTTGTAATAAAACAAATTGAGAATTGTTTTATTTACTTTCATTTGACAAATCTGTAGACTTGAGCAATTAATAAAATGTAGCTGATTATTATTCATAATTGTGTCTGCATTTGTTAGAATAATTAGTAAACATCGTAGGTTTTCCTAAAAAGTGAAAAATATTTTGTAATTAATATTATTTTATTTTTAGTAAAACATTACAGTTTTTTATGTTATATTGTTATTTTTAATGCATGTTTTTTTTTGGATGAAAAAATTTAACAATAATTTACCCAGGTACTTAATCAATGTCACTCACTACTCATTATATTTAACAAATTGGAAGAGATGTATTAATATCACTCATTGTATTTAACTTAATTAATGGAATTAGTTCATTAATTACCTTGGTTAATAGTGCCTTAAAATCTATAGCGGCAAATAAGTGCTTGTCGAATGAAGCAAAATTGGCTATACATAATGGAGTTCTGGTTCCAACCCTTATATATGGAAGTGAAGCGTGGTGTTGGAAAAAGATGGACGAAAGTAGACTAAATGCTGTCGAAATGCGATCTCTCAGTTGAATGTGTGGTAAAACTATTTATGAGTAAATAATGTCGAACTTAAAGCACAGTGCAAGCAGAGCACCATCCACAAAATTATGAAAGGGCTTTTACGATGGCTTGATCATATGAAGCGAATGAGTGGTGAAAGAACGGCTAAAAAAGTTATAATGCAAGTTAGTGTTTCTGGATGTAGAATCCGAGAAAGACATGTCGTGATTAAGTACAACACGTACTTGAAAGTGGACATGTGAAAGAATAATCGGCGTGCGTGCATGAGAAGATGTATGAATGTGGAGGAAGCGAGGGACGTGAGCCAGGACAGAGTGGTGTGGCGTTCTTTCCTCTCTGCCTACCCCTTCGGAGAAATGGCATGATGGTTAGTTAGTTAAATATTATGGTTTTTAGTTAGTTGAATATTATGGGTTTTGTTTAACTGTTTTTACTTTTTTAATTGACCTAAAAAGAAATTTAAATTTCGTATAGTATTTTAGTTTTATCATAAAATTATGACGTATTTAGGTTCTTTGGAATAAATTTTTTTGGAATTAATTCTATTTATTATTTTTTAAGTTGTTTTTTAAATCATGGAAATTGTAATCTGCAATTTTTTCATTTTATTTATTTATTTTTAGTACATTGCAGTTTTTATTACATATTGTTATTTTTAATGCATTTTTCACTGGGGGCCCCGTGCCGAGGAAAGCATTTTACATGTAAATGTTTTTTTTTTTTGGTCTACATTATTAACAAAAAATATAACAAGTCAAACAATATTAATTTACACACTTACTTGATCAATGAGTAATCTATGTCAGCAATATTTTCACCCGGTAATCGAACCCGGAACTCTTAGCAACCGACTGATCTCGTACATCCCTATCTTCTCTTATGTCATTGCATTTTATAGTGCTTTTTTTTTTAGTTTCTTCCACGTGCATTTTTAAAATTCTCGGTATGGTGAATTGCTTAAAAAAGGAATTTAATGATTTTTTCGGGTAAACTAGGTTTTCAACATACGCTTCCCCTACTAAGCGTTTATTTACTGTTCTAAGCTACCGCGTTCGTGTATATTTGGACGTGTGCATGTGTAATTACGATGGCATTGAAATTCTTACCTAAGTGTCAAAGTGTGCTTAGTTTTATTTTAAAATGTCTTGCATCCACTTCACAGCAGTCTCCGACCTTTTTTCGCGTCACATATCACTTTATTTATTTTATTTATTTGGACTTGTAAATAGTGTTTTTTAAAAAATATATATATATAATATAATGTTCCCTCACTGGGATAACCCGTGCCGAGGGAAACATTTTACATTGTTTATAATGGGTATATTCTACATACAATCTTAATGTAAGTAACCCAACATCAATACATTTTTTGTATCTTTTTTATTTTTTATTTTAATTTTATTGATTTATTTTTTTATTTTATTTTTATACGGGACAGAAAACTATACAGTTCCTTGTGCAGTTTGCAAACTGTCCCGTATAAAGCAAAAACTGTACGGAATATTGAATGGTCGGCGTGACGTTTGGATGACCGGACAGATAATGTTTTTTTTTGTAAACGTATAAGTAGATATTGATATTATACGAGTACTTAGGTACTTACAAATAAACGTGATGGGTCACATAGCTACCATCGGCAATCGGTTATTATTTATTTATTTTTATTGACGGACAAGCCCATTTTAATAAATGTTTGTTTTTCACTTAATTAGTTGTATTAATGGAAATTAGAAACTTCTGGATACAACATAATTTTTTATAAACCTTTTAAAATATACCGATTTTCATCGCCAATTTTTCAGAAATATCAAATATGATTAAAAATTTTTTCGCTTTAATGGTAATTTATATATTTTTATTAATTTTAGGTATGGCTAATGGTGTTAAACACGGCTTTGGCCTCTCCAAGGCCCCTGACGCAAAACGAAACCCCTAACAAATTAGAATTCATTTCTAATAAAAAAATAAGCAATAGACTTGAAATCGAATCCAGTGTGGCGACAGAAGCTCTGCCTTTTCAATCGAAATCAACACCAGATAAACCAGGATTACAGGAAACACATGTTCAGAATAATGCTTATCCTTTTACACTCGA
>JAGVSP010005051.1:0-71000 GCA_022494985.1 Micrasema minimum
GAAATTTAACAAAAAATGGAGCCAGTGTTTCCCTGACAAACAAATACTGAGCTACTCCACTTATCAGTGGCAGCTCGAAATGGTCACACTGAGACTGTTAGAACTCCCTTAGCTCGTATCTATCTTGATGACAACAATAAAGATAATGTAAAGTGAATTGTAAAAGATGAGAATGGCCTCACAGCATTACATACTAGCGCTATGTTTGGATATAAGGATATTGTTGAATGTCTACTCAGCTGTAAGACAGCTGTAGACCTACAGCCAGTGGATAATCTTGAACGTACACCTCTTCATTAAGCGGCTGAAAATGAAAAGGAAGAGGTTATAATTACATTACTAGCTGCTGGAAGTGACCCTAATGTATAAAAAACGTGGACTTTATGACACCATTGCACTTTAGTGCTTGGGCAGGCCATGCTTCTACATGCGATATTCTACTCAATGCAAAATCTAAGATAAATTCTCCAAACAAATATAAATTAATGCTACTTCACTTTGCCTCTCTCTTTAACCAAACTTAAGTTGTCAAGCTTCTTTTGGAAAAGGGTGCCTTTGTTGACAATTATGACGACCCAAACCATGATGCAGTTATTGAGACCAACCATTTTGCAGAAACAAATATTTTACAAATGAATTATAGTTAATTTAAACATAAGACTTTGTTGAGTAATCTTACTCCTTTGCGCTTAGCCTGTGAGAATGGAAAAATCGAAATGGTTCGAGCATTATTAGATAAAGGGGCTCTCATTGAAATAGGGGATAAGCTAACGGACAAGCCATTAACTGTAGCTGCAAGAAATGGACACTTGGAAGTAGTGAAAGAACTCATACGGAGAGGCGCTACAATTGATGTAAGAGGATACAATGATTTGACACCTTTACAAAATGCCGCACAAAGAGGTCATCATGAAGTCGTTGAGTTTTTAATCGAACGTAAAGCTGATGTGAATGCACAATCACAAAACGGAGATACGTCGCTTCACTTAGCGTCCATGGGAAACCATGTCAAAATAATACACACATTACTGAAACATGATGCAAATGTTAATTTACTGAAACATGATGGATATATTAATTTGGTAAAAAAAAAAGGGATCTTCCGCGCTCCTTACAGCGGTTAGAGAAATAGCAACGGCTTTAATAGAAAAAGGTGCTGATATAAATGTAAATGGCGGTGAAATTCTAAAATCGTCTATATTTGCTGGTCACAAGAGCTGTATGAAGATTCTACTCGGAGATAAAAAGATTGATTTACTGGCGACTGATGATGACAGTAACAATTGTCTTCACATTGGGGCATACGCTGGCAACTGGAACGCTGGAAAAGCGTTGATAAAAAGAGGCGTAAATGTCGACGCAGTAAACAATGCAAAAATGACGCCGCTTCACATAGCATCTATGTCAGGAAATAAAGACTTCGTAGATCTTTTGATTGCAAGCGGAGCCAATATTAATGCATTTAATGAAAATAATTATGTTGACGTACTGGGGTACGCTGTATCTAGCAGTAATTGTCAAGTGATAAAGGCACTAATCGACAGTGGAGTGAATTATATGGAGTATGTACAGGTGTATGGAATAACACCAGCAGAAAGGGCAATCGCCACTTTTAAACAAAACATATTGAAAATGTTGGTGGAGGCTTTCCAGAAATAAACAAAAGCCATCTTCTTAACTTCTCCATTGTAACTGGAAATCTCAAAGCTGTGAAATTTTTAGTAGATTCAGGAGCAGAACTCAACATCCAGAACAAAGTTTATATCCATGTTGCGGCCCTTCATGGCCATGTTGATATTGTAGATTACTTCATTAATAAAGGAATTGACCAAACAATAACAGACGCAGAGGGCGGAACCTTTCTTCATTATGCAGTTATAGGAGGAAAAAGTTTTAATTATTACATTGAAAATGATTTTGATGTAAACAGTATGGATCTAAGCGGTCAATTACCAATAACATTATGCTGGCACAACGTGGAAATCCATTTGCAGTGTAACGGAACTTCTGTGTCATTCTCTCATACCTAAAAGATAAACATCATAGAAGAAAGCCAGAATTGTTCGAAGCTGTCAAAAATAACTATAATAAAGGAATTGACGAAACAATAACAGACGAAGATGAAGATGCTGAAGATTATGGATATGTAAAAACATTGTAAGGAAACTTCTGATTAATGGAAGTATTGAAGGTAAAATTGAAGTAAATAAATATGGTCTCCAGTTATCATAGTGGTTTATGTTTCACGTTTGTATTTACCTTTCTAAGAAAATAATATTATGAAAATAAAATAATTACCGCTTATACCCATTTTTTCTCATGTTTCTCAAGCTACGTAATAATTCTTCATTTTCAGGGTGGCAATTACAAATTAGATTCTACAGACTTACCTTACATGGTCGATAAAAACGTAGCCGTATGTATGTTCTACAATACCTATGTACATGTACATACTATGGCATTTTTTATTCCCTTCTAGAGCGGGCGCTGGCGCTGGGGGTAGTTGAGTAGGATCCTCGACTTTCTTCCTGGAATTTTGAATAGTGTGGTCCGTGCTATGGCCCCTGATTCTGATGTGGCCAAGTGCCGAGGGCCTTCTAAAAAAAAAACAAAATTGGCTATATTTTATGGCTTTTTATTAAAACAAATACGGAGCTACTCCACTTATCAGTGCAGCTCGAAATGGTCACACTGAGACTGTTAGATTCCTTACTTATATCTATCTTGATGACAACAATAAAGATATTAAAGTGAATTGTAAAGATGAGAATGGCCTCACAGCATTACATACTAGCGCTATGTTTGGATATAAGGATATTGTTGAATGTCTACTCAGCTGTAAGACAGCTGTAGACCTACAGCCAGTGGATAATCTTAAACGTACACCTCTTCTTCATTAAGCGGCTGAAAATGAAAAAGAAAGAGGTTATAATTACATTACTAGCTGCTGGAAGTGACCCTAATGTAAAAAAACGTGGACTTTATGACACCATTGCACTTTAGTGCTTGGGCAGGCCATGCTTCTACATGCGATATTCTACTCAATGCAAAATCTAAGATAAATTCTCCAAGCAAATATAAATTAATGCTACTTCACTTTGCCTCTTTTTTTAACCAAACTTAAGTTGTCAAGCTTCTTTTGGAAAAGGGTGCCTTTGTTGACAATTATGACGACCCAAACCATGATGCAGTTATTGAGACCAACCATTTTGCAGAAAGAGATATTTTACAAAATGAATAAATTTAAACAGATTATGAATACTTTCAATAAGAGACTTTGAGTAATCTTATACTCCTTTGCGCTTAGCCTGTGAGAATGGAAAAATCGAAATTGTTCTGGCATTATTAGATAAAGGGGCTCTCATTGAGATAGGGGATCAGCTAACGAACAAGCCATTAACTTTAGCTGCGAGAAATGGACACTTGGAAGTAGTGAAAGAACTCATACGGAGAGGCGCTACAATTGATGTAAGAGGACACAATAATTTTACACCTTTACAAAATGCCGCACGAAAAGGTCATTATGAAGTCGTTGAGTTTTTAATCAAATGTGGAGCTGATGTGAATGCACAATCACAAATCGGAGAAACGTCGCTTCACTTAGCGTCCATGGGAAACCATGTCAAAACAATACACACATTACTGAAAACATAAGGCAGATGTGAATATAGTAAAAACAAATGGATCTTCCGCGCTCCTTACAGCGGTTAGGTTCAATTACAAAGAAATAGCAATGGCTTTAATAGAAAAGGGTGCTGATATAAATGCAAATGGCGGTGAAATTTTACGAGTTTCTATATTTGCTGGTCAGAAGAGCTGTACGAAGATTCTACTCGGAAATAAAAATATAAAATTACTGGCGACTGATAGTGAAGGTAACAGTTATCTTCACATTGCGATAGTCGGTGGCAACTGGAACGCTGGAAAAGCGTTGATAAAAAGAGGCGTAAATGTCGACGCAGTAAACAATGAAAAAGTGACGCCGCTTCATTTAGCATCTATGCGAGGAAATAAAGAATTCGTAGATCTTTTGATTGCAAGCGGAGCCAATATTAATGCAGTTATTGAAAATGATTCTGTTGACGTACTGCAGCTCGCTGTATCTGGTAGTAACTGTCAAGTGATAAAAGCACTAATCGACAGTGGAGTGAAATATGTAAGTTACTCCCCCCAGCAGTATGGAAAATCACCAGCAGAAATGGCAATCGCCACTTTTTAAACAAAATATATTGGAAATGTTGGTGGAGGCTTTTCCAGAAATAAACAAAAACAATCTTCTTAACTTATCCGTTCAAACAGGAAATCTCAAAGCTGTGTGAATTTTTTAGTAGATTCAGGAGCAGAATTCAACATCCAGAACGAAGCTGGTGGAATCCCTATCCATGTTGCGGCCCTTTGTGGCTATTTTGATATTGTAGATTACTTCATTAATAAAGGAATTGACAAAACAATAACAGACGCAGGAAACAGAACCCTTCTTCATTATGCAGTTCAGAGAGGAAACAATATTGATTATTTCATTGAAAATGATTTTGATGTAAACAGTATGGATCTAAGCGGTCAAATACCAATACATTATGCTGCACAAGGTGGATATGCAAACATTGTAAGGGAACTTCTGACTAATGGAAGTATGTATAACCTAAAAGATAAATATCATAGAAAGCCAGAGCAATGTACGTCGAATGCCGAGATTATAAACCAATTCAAGTGTACTGAAGAATTGTTCGAAGCTGTCAAAAATAACTGTGAAATTATGATCATCACTTCGTTACTTGAAAAGGGGGCGTCTATCAATGCTGTTGATGATACTCAGATGTCTTTATTACACTATGCTGGATCAGCTGGTAATGAAGAAATTTGTAATTTTTTACTGAAACATAAATTAATCATGCGACCTGAAGCTACACATAAAAATACACCTCTACACTATACATCACAATTGTCATATTTTAACATTTCAAAAAATCTCTTGATGAATGGTGCCATGTACAACGCTGAAAATTCTGAATTGAAAACTCCTCTCGACGTAGCTACAAATAAAGAAATCATACAATTACTAACATTGGTAGATGCATGTTTTCAAAAAGTGCAATCTGGGGATACACAAATAGTCGACGATCTTAACAGGATTACTGATAAAAGTACGGTTAAAGCTTTAATGAAAAACAAAAAATAAACATGGAAAAACCCTAGTTATTGTCGCGATGGAAAGCAAATTTCCATCCACTAAAACTCTGAAAGAAATACTTATAGGAGAGGAATTAGCAAGATTGATTACTATGATAGAAAAGAGAGATTTCGGAAAGGCTATAGAATTATTGGGAAAAGTGCTTAATGAACGGTGTGATATCTTAGGAGAAGATAATCCTGGAACTCTAGATATTGTACTGTTATTAGTTAAAACAAAAATAGCCGAATCAAAATATGAGCAAGCAGTGAACATTTTAAATTCGGTACTAAGTATACAATATAAAACTTTTGGAAAAAAATCGATATTCACATTTGAGTCTAGAACTTTGATGGCGAAAATAATGTTGAAAAATGGATTGAACCAAAAATCAGTTGACCTTTTAAATGAACTATATGAAGATCAAAAAAAAAGTCTCGGAACAACACGCATTGATACCATACAAACAGAATTTCTTATTGTACAAGCTTATACTGCCACAAAAATGCATAAAGAAGCGCTCAGAGTAATAGATAATATACCCGACAAATATTAACGAGGATATTACACTTACCAAAAAACTTTTAAAACATGATTTGATGCTACACCAAGGTAAAGAATACAATGCTCTTCAACTATACGAAAACATGAAAAATTTGAAAGGGGTTTTGAATTTCCACATTCTAAGAACCTTAACAGAAAGTGGCGAAATATTTGAAATCAATGAACCATTTAGATAAGGCTTTGATTCTTTTTCAAAAAGTTTTTGCAGTACAGCTTTATACCTTAGGAACTAAACACGAGGACACTCATTTGAGTCGACAATACATCAAAGATATAAAAGGAATAACATCAAAACAAACCGAATTAACCAGATTTTCTGTTCTCGAAGACATTTATGAAGAAACCAGCGAACTGGATCATTTATATTACGATCATTTGAAATCAAAGAAACCAAAATCTGTAACTGTTCAAAGTGAATTGAACATAGATGAAGAGTTGATTTATGCAGTAGAAGTTGGAGATTTAGATAAAACAGTAACGATGATTGAAAATGGATTTGGAGTAAATACATCAGATGAAAACGATAAAACTATTTTACACATTGCTGTGGAAAAAGGTAACACAGAAATGGTTAAGAACCTGATCTCCCTCGGTGCTGATATGGATACAATTTCTCTCGATGGAAGCACTATTTTACATGTTTGCGCATTGAAAAATTTAAGTGAAGTCACAAAGATCCTTTTGGAATTCTCTGTGAATAAAAATTTTAGCTTTACCAATATTATCAATATGAAGTCGGTATTATATGGGGGAAAACTGCTATTGAGATAGCGGAAGAGAAAAATAACTTGGATGTCTTGAAAATATTGCAGAGATTGAAATAAACTTTCTGAATATTAGATATTATTGATATCTCAACAGAGACAGAGAAACTCTGGAAACGAATGTGGGTTATCAAGGCGTTTACAGGGCTTATGACCTGTCATTGGCTGGGTTAAGTGGGCCACTTAATGTATTACAATATTCCCCATTCCGCCAATCATCTGACAACCATGTATGACAAAGTTTTGAAACTTGTGTATATATGTTGAGTTTGTACAGAAGAATCCACATGCGAGTTGTGTTTTCGACAGATTTTAAATATTTTTAATATTCTTTCCCTATAGTGACATCTGTTGAGAATATAGTTAAGCATTTTTTGGCAATCTAAACTTTATTTGTGTCGGTAAGGTTGAGATATGTTGAGATATCAATAATATCTGATATCAGCCCAGCATGGGTATAATCCAGTAATTTGTCTACAAGTATTTGTATTCATTCAAAATGTTGTTGTTTCTGAATATTGACTAGTCAACTACTCCGACGGGAGGGGGCTTAGTTCGCCGTGTCCGTCGTAATCTTTACCTTATGTACGACGCGCAAGCATTGGGCTTACTATAACTTTTCAATAAGATACCTCTCATATACGATTCGTCGCATAAAGGCACAGATAAAACCATTAACAGTGGCTGTTGCGCCAACACTCAGAAACAGTAGCAAAACAACGAAATTTCACTTCCGCCTAACATAGACCAATCAGATGGCAGTACTTAGTTTCTAATTTTGGCCAATTTCTATGCTTAAGTTTGTATAAAAAACTGTCAGTGATGAAATATTTTGTTCCCCAGGCTGTGTGAGGCGGGTTATTGTGATTTTGAAAGACTTGAGCGCATTTTACACAACACAAGTGATTTTTCTCAAGCCTGGGTGTTTGTGACGTTGTTCCCTCTGTAATTGGGCTTCCTGGCCTGTTGAGGTGGTTAAAAAAATAAAATAAAAATAAATAAATAAAAAATATATAAAAATCGTTAAAATATACCTTTAAAACATACCTATTTCATTCATGTTGTAAATTTTTATGATATGTGAATCCGCCACGATGAGACTCTCTGGTAACTTCGTCCGAACGAGGATCGGAAAATGGAAGAGGACTTACCAGAGCTGGACTCAAGGGCGGGATATGAAGCTGAAGGACCACCAGGAAGGGCGAAGTATCCTGGAATACCCTGGAACACCACGTCGAACTGGCGCGGCGGGACACAGACGAGGGGCACAGCATACTTTACTCACTTTTGGACGAGGGGTTCTGGGAGTTGGAATCTGGGAAGCTTGGAGATGGATGACGAGTATCACGAGGGTATAACGAGGGTGGATAGAACGAAGGGAGATCGGGTTCACGAGAAGGACGGATGTTGCGAGGTCAATGTTGCTGCGCTGAGCGAATATTCGAGACTGAATTTTAGTTGGATAAAACAGGTGACAAAAACGGAATGGAATGGGTGAAGGTAGGCAATACATTTTTTGAGGAATTCGAACTACCTATACCAGAGAGTATCAATGATGGCCAAACCAATATGTATTATTTCATATGTGCGTAGATTTTCACGGTCGTTGTTATATCTATATTTGTTGTTTTTTGGGATTATCCGTGTTGTTTTTTCTCCTCTCCGACGTTTCGGCCACCGTTGCAGGCGCCATCTTCAGGGTGAAGTAAGAAAAACACAACACGGATAATCCCAAAAAACAACAAATATAGAAATGTATTATTTCATTTACTATAAATAAGGTAGTTAAGAATGTTATGAAGTTTCATAATGTATTTTATAATGTTTTCTTTTAAATGTTATAGTTTTAATACATCTTTTTATAATGTTTTATTCTTTATACCATTTTCCTATAAATATAATGTTTTATGGAATTCGTATATATTTATTTGAAAACCTATTCTACTACCATTACTACATTCCCTTATTTGCACTATGGTACATTGAGTACTGCATTATTACACCAAGTGCAATAAATCTTGATAATCTGTTACATGAAGGAAAGATGATCAATCTTACGCTTCTGTGCCAGCCCAAGGTAACGTGCCATTCAGTAACTTAAATATGAAATCCGTACTTTGGAGGCTCGTGGAAGCTTGTGGGCTTGTGGGCCCACATTGTCAAGTGTGCCAAGAACCATCAAAGTTGGGCAATTTGCGTTTACTGTGCGACACAGAATTCCAAAAGTAGAAATGGTAGACCATTTGTCCGTATGTGAGTCCGTATCTTCTAAAGCAGTCACTCGCAACAAATTCAGTGCATGCGTTCTGAAAGTGTAAAAAAACATTTTCAATTTAAGAAAAAATATTTATTGCCTTGAAATTTTGTATAGAGTTTAGAGTTGATAAGTCATTATTCTAAATAAGCAAAATTGCAGATATCAAACTGTCTGAGAGGTTATTTTTTAAGTAGTTAACAAACCTAAATCGTTACTCATAACATTAGCAAAACACAAATTGGATGTTTTTCATAACAAAAATTACAATACAGCAAAGTGATTTTAAATTTGTTACGGTGAAGTCATCATCATCATCATCATCATCATACCACATCCGCTCCCTATGTGGAGCATATGGAATCCACAAACTGCCTCCAGGCCAAGCGATCGGCCGCTTGCTCCCGGTAAAGTATCTTGGTTTATACGCTTACAACCCTTCACCGGTCACGAATGGAGGAGCTTCACCGGTCACGAATGTTGAATGTTTATAATAATTTAATACTAGACATGAGAAAATAAAGACAACAACAAAACATTATCATGGAACCAAAATTCCACGAAATATTACATCATTGAAATAAAGAAATTTGTAACTGTTCAAAGTGAATTGAACATAGAGGAAGATTGATTTATCTGAGAAGGGAATTGAAAAATTTAACGTTGGAATCAAATTTTTTGAGAATCTCAGTAAAAAATAAAACTTTTTAAAATGCTTGACCAAAATGTTAAAACTACTCCTCGGTTTGTTGGATACAATCTTCGATAGCTAAAAAGTTCGCTTGAAAAATTTATTGACCAAAGATTTTTAATTTTGTATAAATTTATTTTCCAATTTTCTTGTGGGTATTAGGGGGAAATAATGCTCCGGAAAGAAAATAACTTGATTCTTAATTTGCGATGTTTTTTAATTTTGGATAAAGGGAACCAACGGCGAAAATTTACGATGGGTTATATTACGGGTAGCCTTCATGGCGGGATTCCCAATAATTTATTGACAAATTTCCCCATTCCCCAATCTTCTGACCATGTTTTGCCGGTTTTGGAACTTAATATTGTAAAAACTTATATACGACGCGCAAGCATTGGGCTTACTATAACTTTTCAATAAGATACCTCTTATATACGATTCGTCGCATAATGGCACAGATAAAACCATAAACAGTGGCTGTTGCGCCAACACTCAGAAACAGTAGCAAAACAACGAAATTTCACTTCCGCCTAACATAGACCAATCAGATAAGGCAGTACTTAGTTTCTAATTTTGGCCAATTTCTATGCTTAAGTTTGAATAAAAAACTGTCAGTGATGAAATATTTTGCTCCCCAGGCTGTGTGAGGCGGGTTATTGTGATTTTGAAAGACTTGAGCGCATTTTACACAACACAGGTGATTTTTCTCAAGCCTGGGTGTTTGTGACGTTGTTCCCCTCTGTAATTGGGCTTCCTGGCCTGTTGAGGTGGTTAAAAAAATAAAAAATAAACAAATAAATTAAAAATATATGAAAACCGTTAAAATATACCTTTAAAACATACCTATTCATTCATGTTGTAAATTTTTATGAAATGTATTCTTTCATTTACTATAAATAAAGTAGTTAAGAATGTTATGAAGTTTCATAATGTATTTTAGAATGTTTTCTTTTAAATGTTATAGTTTTAATACATCTTTATAATGTTTTATTCTTTTACCTATAAATATAATGTTTTATGGAATTCGTATATATTTATTTGAAAACCTATTCTACTACCATTACTACATTCCCTTATTTGCACCTATGGTACATTGAGTACTGCATTATTACACCAAGTGCAATAAATCTTGATAATCTGTTACATGAAGGAAAGATGATCAATCTTACGCTTCTGTGCCAGCCCAAGGTAAACGTGCCATTCAGTAACTTAAATATGAAATCCGTACTTTGGAGGCTCGTGGAAGCTTGTGGGCTTGTGGGCCCACATTGTCAAGTGTGCCAAGAACCATCAAAGTTGGGCAATTTGCGTTTACTGTGCGACACAGAATTCCAAAGTAGAAATGGTAGACCATTTGTCCGTATGTGAGTCCGTATCTTCTAAAGCAGTCACTCGCAACAAATTCAGTGCATGCGTTCTGAAAGTGTAAAAAAACATTTTCAATTTAAGAAAAAATATTTATTGCCTTGAAATTTTGTATAGAGTTTAGAGTTGATAAGTCATTATTCTAAATAAGCAAAATTGCAGATATCAAACTGTCTGAGAGGTTATTTTTTAAGTAGTTAACAAACCTAAATCGTTACTCATAACATTAGCAAAACACAAATTGGATGTTTTTCATAACAAAAATATACTCAAATTGGATGTTTTTTCATACAAAAATTACAATACAGCAAAGTGATTGATTTTAAATTTGTTACGGTGAAGTCATCATCATCATCATCATCATCATACCACATCCGCTCCCTATGTGGAGCATATGGAATCCACAAACTGCCTCCAGGCCAAGCGATCGGCCGCTTGCTCCCGGTAAAGTATCTTGGTTTATACGCTTACAACCCTTCACCGGTCACGAATGGAGGAGCTTCACCGGTCACGAATGTTGAAATGTTTATAATAATTTAATACTAGACATGAGAAAATAAAGACAACAACAAAACATTATCATGGAACCAAAATTCCACGAAAATGTCGCAAAGTCGAAATGCGGATTGAAAAAACGGCCAATAATAATAATATAAGGGATGATCAAGATATTGAGCGTCAGAGACGTGCAATCTCTATTCGCGCAAATATGATTGCTAGAAAATTTTCTATGTTCTATTTCTTTAATTCTTTATGAAATTCTTTAGAAAAATAATTGAAATTATTTTTTGAAGCAAGACCCTACTATTGCATAGAAATAAAATCCATTACAGTTTCAATCTGTCCGTCTCGTGGTGTAATGGTTAAGCCGTTGGACTATCCTTGCACGAGGTAGCAAATATTAATTATCTATTGAAATCAATGTGGTTTTCTGCCAAAAAATATTTCGCATGCGAAGCATAAGACTGATATTTAGAAAAAGTAATGACACGGAGATTCTGCACCTTAATACTCTTACACGGGTCGACCTATCAGAGCCCTTCGACTGCCGGCAAGCATCCGCTCACACACCGCATAAGGTATGGGCTAAATATAGGGTTACAGTAACAATATACAATACTAACCCGTTCCTTACGAGGAGCGTTTATGAATTTTACCATGCATCTAAAATGACTTTTTTTTTCCTTGTGGACGGGCTGTTAGCTATTATTTAAGAAGAAAAACTTTCTTTGAATAATAATTATTTAAGGCTATGTAAACAAATATAAATAAACATTTACATGTGGAAAGTAACACCATATTTTTTCTTAATTTTATCCGTACGGTTTTTACACGGTTTTATCTACACGGGAAGGCATTTCGGAATGTTTTCTGAACGTCCGACTCTGCCGGCGGTTAAAGAAATACTGAATACGCGTCTGGCGTAATATTTTTTGGGTTCAGTTCAAATCTAAGTAAATCAATGCCTTCATGTAATAAATTATTAAGATTCACTACACTTGCTGTATTAATGAAGTGCCCTATTCACCATTGGGTGCGAGTAAGGGAGAGTACTAGTAGCCACTGTTTACAATAACCATGTTTCATTGTTTAGAATTTCCTTGACCATAACATGTAAAACCGATTTTCACCGAGCATGAGTAATATCCAGCCATCAGGCTCCATATAACTACCGGATCCGTTTACTGCCGGCTGAACCGGTCCGATAGCGGGCCCGTTAAACCTTTATGGGAACGTGTAAACCTGAATAGTCGCGGGGACAGCCCTGCCACCTATTAGCTGGTCAATCAAAACTTTGTACCGTAAACTGTTTAGCTGACTGATGATGCGATGCTTTTAAAAATGTTATATTCTTCATTGGTTAATCGGTTATGGGAAATATTCATAATTAGTAATAAGCATTATCGGCAAATAATGTATAACTGTAAACAAACTGCCACGTGCCAGCTTAGTGGTGTACCTAATGTTTAAGAGCATACCTTACCACGTGACTCGCGGCCGCTTCCCATACAAACGTATTCCTCGATTTTCTCCCTGGAATTTAACATTAAAGGAATTTAACAGAAATGATTTTTTCCCGCATTTTAGATATCGACCAGTAGCTCAATCACAGATAACTATCGACGTAGTTAAAAACGTGCTAACCACGTGCTAGCCCTAACGATTTGATCGATCACAGTGACATTCGTTCGATGCCGTGGTATCGATAGCCGAGCATAGCCGATCTGAGCCGCCGATGCGCGCTATATCGCGCGTATGTCAAACGTCAAATCATGTCGGACGCGCGAGGCGGGCCGATGCGCGCTATCGCGGCCGTATGTCAAACGTCAAATCATCGCGCTTGTCGGATTTTTTATTATGTCAACTGCTTTTCTCACTATTTGGCTTGCCGAAAACCGGCTAAATTATAATAAAGATTGAATGAATATATGTGCGAATAAGATATATATCGGAAAATGGCTCGCGCCTAGTATGCGCTCGTTTAATAATCCCGATCGATAACTTTTAACGCGTGTTCCATTGGTAAGAAATGCTTATTAACGAGTCGCTAGTGATCGCGAAAACGTTGTTATCACGTCGCTTATTACCGAGTCGCTAGTGATCTGTGATCGAGCAACTGATGCATGTTTGTGTCGTCTTATTTTTTTCCTTTATTTATCTCCTTTAAAAAATTAAATATCAAAAAAATAAGACGATACAAACGCGCATCTGGTCGATTTCTAAAATGTGTAAAAAAAATTCTCACTTGCAATCATAAAAGTTTCTGCTAAAATGCTTTGCAATTTTCTCAATGGATCACAGAGAATGTTCACATGTGACGCGTCGCGCCATTTCACTGTATATATACAAGTTCTGATAATTGGCAGATATGGATATCAAATACTAGGTGAAATGGGGAATGTTGTAATACATCAAGTGGCCACTTAACCCAACCAATGACAGGTCATAAACCCTGTAAACTAGATATCCATATTCCCTTCCAAACTTCTCATCTCTGTTGAGATGTCAAATTGTGTGTAAAAATTCATTACTCTTATGCTAAATTCCATGGAGAAAATCGAGAAATAAGTTTGTATGGGAAAGCGGCGTTAGTCACGTGGTGGACCGCAGATTTATTTTGAAATAAATAATAAATCAATTCGGTATTCATTGTCTCTTTGTCTGGGATGTTTTGAAATGGGGGTTACATTTATTTTTGACCTTGCACAAGGATGTACAAGATTTATATTTCATCAACTGGATTTTCCTTCATTGACTATAATACATAATATATTATATTGTGTTAGGATCAAGAGGGATAAATCTGATGTAGAACAAAAGGAACTTCTCCGCATCTGCCTACACTGACGAGAAAATCCTGAGTCTGACAACATTGAAAAGTCCTGAGGTATTTTTCAATGTTGTCAGACAATCTTAAAATCAGTTTATAATGTGGAATTTATTTAAATTGTACCTAAAGTGTTTCCCCAACAAATTATTACTATATCAAGCCACAAATTAAAAACATTACATATTCTTGTAGTTATCGAATACCTACTCTATAATTATATTATTTACGTTCTTCACCCCCTAAGATAAATAAGCCCCCTGCTCTCAACCCACGGACATTAAATCAATTGCTCTGTGACAATTAAAACTGCGGTGCAGCGGAATCATTCAAACTATTTCCAAATTTATGCCTTCGTGTTGGCTTTAATTCTTGCCTATAAACATAAACCCTTTATGATTCTTTGTAGATCCACCCGTAATAATCAGAGGAAGTGCAGGCCTCTACACTTCATAGCCTTGTTAATGATTACTCACGAGTTATGGAGAACTTAATCTCCTCACATGTTTTAATACCCTGGTACACGTATCTACATATATTTCGGCTGTAAAACTATTGCGATGCGCACATAATGTTTATCAATTAATTACATCTATCCCATATCGTAAAATCATAATAGATGGATGAAGGTATATTATATGAGTTATACCATTTGTATGGATCACGTAGGATAAGATTGTCGTAAACCATGCGGTGGTAATAATACTCAATTTATACCATAGTCTCGCTTCTGATTGCAATATTACTGCCAAGAATATTGAATTAATGTGATTTATCACGTTTATTACTAATTAAACCCTGCATACTAAATGTATGCTTTATTTTCTTTTTTTCTCAAATACACACAAATCATAAATAATTAACTAACTAACTAACTAACCATCACGCCATTTCCCCGTAGGGATAGGCAGAGAGGATAGAACGCCATACCACTCTGTCTTGACAGTCTTCCTTTGCTTCCTCTACATTCATACATCTTCTCGTGCACATACGCCGATTATTCCGACTTTTCACATGACCACTTTCAAGTACTTGACGTACTTGGTCATGCCATGTCTTTCCCGGCCGGCCTTCCGCGGCTTCTACATCCAGGCACACTTGCATTTAAACTTATATAAAAATAAATAATTCATTCGGCATTAACCGCATACTCGTACTCGCAAAAACATTTTGTAGTGAAATGATCAAGATACTTTTCTCCGGATCACTTATCTCTTACGGTCATCTAATTTTAATTTTCTCATACGTTTAAAATTTTTTTTAAAATAGTTCGAATATTTAGATTTTTATATCTTTTTTTTATTTTTAAACCCACCTTAACAGGCCAGGAGGCCCAAGTGTAGAGGGGAAACACGTCTCAAACACCCAGGCTTGAGACAAATCCCTTTTTTTGTGTTCTCACCTAGAATCGAACCCGGAAACTCCGTATCGTGAGTCCAGCCTCTTAGCCATTACGCTACGGAGGTCGCCATCAAGGTTAATAGTGTTAGAAAATCAGTTCAAAGCATTTAACCGGCCTATTTTCTATTTTGTATGCTATTGTTTTAAAAATTGAAAATCATGTTTTGATTGTACAAAAACAATATTTTTTTCCAATTAAAAACAAACATTTTACCAAACGTATTAACATTTTAAAAAGGTATAAAATCCACCGAAAATGGTGGAATGTTGGGTACCACCACATTTTTTATAGTGTATATCGCAGTCATATGCACTAACGCCAATCTCTGGAAATAAAGCAAATCTTTATGATATGTCTTTATCATTTTCTGGTGCGACACAAATATAAAATAGGTTATGCGCAAAACGCAGTATACATTTTATTCCTTTCCATAAACAGTGCATCCCAATAACAACAATAACTCCTTGCAACCCTTATATGACGCCATTACTCTACTGGAATATGAAGATATACATATTTTTGGTCGAGAAACGAAACATTAAATTTTATTATTACCAAGTGTTCAGGACACTAAAAAATAGGTAGATACTAAAGTAATACTGGGTATAATAAATTAATTAGTAGAAATAAAGCGAATTAATTCCAAACAATACAGTTTTCATTGAGTGCATAATCAAGTCAAGGCACGAGGCGTGGATTTGAAAGTAATTTGTGCTTTTGCGGAATCAAAATGATTTTTTTTAATGCTAAAAAACACTTTTTTACCTATCTTGCGTGTAGTACACCAAGTGTTTTAAATGGCGGTCATTTTGTCAATACCAAAGAAAACAATGTGGCACCCAAGATATTTTTAAAATTTATTTTACACTTTTAGATACCTATATACCTATATACCTATATATGTATATATAGTTTACAAGTTTAGTAGGTGTACAATTCACATAAGGCGGGTGTGGCCATTTCCTCCAACAGGCTCAATTTATGATATTTTGCATAAATACAATATTTTTTATAATTAAATACCACTTTTCATCCTAAAAGTAAGCAATCTTGGAGCGATGGATTCTTGTCAGTAATAAAAAAAGCTAGGTTTGAAGTTTAGACTTAAAAATTTTCTAATCATAAAAAGACTAAAGCGCAATGTTTACAAACTGCACAAGAAACCATGCAGTTTTTTGTCGCGTATAAAGCGAAAACTGTATGGAATATTGAATGGTCGACTCGACGTTTGGCTGTCCTGAAAGTTAGTGTTTTTTATGTAAACGTTTAAGTAGATATCGATAAATTAATTGCTTTTTACAATTTACCGGTGCAAACATACAAAATAACTTAGGATAAACCTACATACATATTTAGCGTGTCTTTTGACCGACTGTAATGTTTAAATGTTTAAATATTTAAAAGTAGAACCTGTGAATGGATTACTGTGGTATAAAGTCATTTGTCAAAATATATTTTGATAACACATTTAAAAATAAATTAGATCACACATATACAACTAAGATTCACATCCATATGTAGGGATTAATTGTGCCCAAAACTAAAAATAAGTACGGGCAGAGAAACTTTAGAATATTTAATTCCCAAAAAATATTGAATATGTTGCCCTATGAATTTAAATCGTGTAATAATGTTAATAAAATTATTTCTATTCTAAGGGTTTGGTTGGAAGATAGATTTTATTTTATATTTTGATGCACCATAATTCAATTATTTTATTGATTCACCATATGCATTATCTCTTTTTCCTTTTATGTATATTTTGTTAATTTTTACTTTTTTTGAATATTTCTATGAAAAAAATTTTTTGCTAAATGGCTCCTGATGACAAACGGCATAATTGCAAGTTTTATCGGGACGGCATTATTTTTTTGTTTTTCTAATGTTACGTTATTTTCTTAATAAAAACACTTCGAAAAAAAAAAAAAAAGTACAGTATTCTGAACAAGACACTGTACAAGAAACAGTACAGCTTTCGGTTCAGTATAAAGTGCGCTTAAAGTGTATTGCTAAACCATATTGTGAGCAAAGTTACTCTATCTATAAGGATCCCCTAGGGTGAAATTTTACAATTATTTTTAATACCCTTCCAACAAAGGACACCCCTATTCCTGCGACTGATTTTTTTTTATTATAGAATACAAAAATTTAAGGACCTACATTTTTATTCCTTTGCATCACAGAATTTTATTATATCTTTTGTTATTACTATTCAACTTTTTATTGTGATCTTTTATTAGTCACTTTTGCGTTATAAATTTTTAATAGTTCTTATGAATCTCGGAAAATTGTTTTCGTAAAACATAAATTAGATTTTTTCTGAGTTTTGCAAGTTGATTGTCGTTTTATAGTGTGTAATTACTCAATAAATTCGTTAAATCACGTTATTACTAGGATCGTAAAACAAGTCGATGGGAAAACTTTTAAGATAGTGTTGTGACAGCCATTATTTATCATTTATAGTCCTTTTTTGATTGCTAACGGCCACTAAAGGTCTTGACATTTACCCTTGGACTCCGTGTGAGAAAGTTTGGTCTGAACTTTGATATTTCAGGGTGAAATGTGTCCCAATTTTTCAATAAAAATACAATTCATGTTAAAAACATCAGTTTTCAAGAAAATTTTATACCTATAAAACAACTAATGGACAAATACGCCTTTTTGATTTCGTATTGAACCTTTTAAAAAATATTTTTTTTACATAAGAATTAATAATTTTTATCCTATATTTTACGATATAAATTTAAATTTAGGGCTCGATTTTTTTATCGAACGAACCGAAAAATAATGTTTTGTGTGTTATACGTTTTTTTTTTTGTTTGATACAATTTTTGTGTTTTTACGTTACATAAAAAGCAAATGTTTTTCGTGTGGGTTCCTTTAAACATAAGTAGGTATCTTTAAAACCACTGTTTTAATTGACTTCCCAATTTTAAAAAAAAGTATAGTAAAATATAATTAGATGATCAATTTAGAACAAATGTAAAGTAATCAAAATAACAAATTTGTCCGTTATGAATTTTTAGCCTCATGAGAATATTTTACACCTTATTATTTAAGAGAAAATTTAATTTTTGCTGTTGATTCTAAAGCGCTTTATGACGTCATAAAGAGCAAGTATTCATTCTGACATCTTTCGTAGCAAAAGCTCATAAAGTTAAAAGCACGGAAGATTTCGCATGCGTTTTTTATTGCTCGCAATAATTCCCATTGTTTACGGCTAAATTTGTCATTACGGATTGGAGCTTTTAGGATTTAAGCGTGCGTACTTTACATGCATTATTTAATGTGTTTTCAGGACATCAAAATATCTTATCAGTCACAGGGAAAGTTTTAGAGACAATGAATTATGTGTATTTATGTATATTTTTACGTTTTTATAAAAAAACTGGTTAAGTATTGTTCTGAGGAATTTTATCATCATTCCGATCAAAGAAAAAAAACTGAAATTTCGGACTCATTTTTATTTTGTTATTCTACGTGGAGTAACAAAACTCGTAGTACAACTCGAAAACTGGCGAACTACATCATAGTCATTTGGAGTCAAATGTGTAATATGACTTTTGATCTGAGCTTTAAAATTTGTTTTTTTTCTCGTAAAAGCTTTCATAAGTATCTATCGTAGATTAAGTAAAATGACACATGTTCTTATGAATTCTCGGTTTCTCGCTTTGGTTTTATTTATGCATAGTATTAATTTGACTATATAAATTATATTTGACATAAAAAAAAACTACTTCTTACCTAATTTTCTCGAAAACTATGCGTCAAATAGTAAAATTTGATTTTTCAAAATCGACTCTAAAAATTATGTAAATTCACTAGTTTCCCGCTTGTACATCGAGTTTTGTTAAACGGTGTACAAAATCAAACAATATATTATATTTTAAAAATAATAAAATGGACATTCACTAAATTAAAAAAGTTCTTTCGTTAACTTGTAGCGAATCTATAGAAGAAATACAAATATTATATATCTTAAAGCGAATTCATCTGGGTGAAGATGTCGAGGAAGGCCGAGATAGACATGGGATGACCAAGCACCAGTATGTAGGTACTTGTGAAAAGACGGAATAATCGGCATGTGTTCAAAAGATAAAGAATGTTAAGAAAGTAAGGGAAAGAATGGTGTGGAATTCTATTCTCTCCGCCTACCCCTTCGCAGAAATGATTTTCTTCAGTATTAAAAGGAAAAATCTTTCCAAAGCAACGTTTTTTTATTACCTCATTCCAACAAAATAATAATTACCGGAAAGGAAAAGTACTCCTTTACTTTTTACAGCGATTACAACATTACTTCGCCACCGGAAATGACAAAACTGCCGTAACGGAAGCGGATCGAACGCCAGGGCAACGTTTACAGTCTGCACGACACTAAAATATTTTATTTATATGTATGAATAGACGATAAAGCCAGTGTTGTAGGAGACCGTAAAGGAAGAAAGGAGGGGGGGGTGCAATTATTACGTCCGCCAGTAATTTTCGTCAAGTCTTTATGGTAAATTTCATAGCATTGTTTTAATGCATAAAGGGGGGACACCCGAAAAATAGCAACAAACAGAAAGGTTGGCTACGTTTTGTTAGAGATTTTTACTGGGGTGTCCATGATTTTTTTAAGTAAGCCGTTTTCAACAACAGTTCTTAAAATTATTTTTTTAGTTATTGCAAAAATTACGAAATTTAACCCAACATCTTGAATCTCATGGCATTCAAAAAATTTTTTTTTAAATATTTTTTTATATGGGTACATAAATATTATGTATTAAAAAAAATATTAACTAAATATACCTGTTTCGCAGAAACAACTTCATTACTCTTTATGTACAATAGGAAATTTCAGTTTTAAATAATGTTACGAATCAAATTCAATTAATAATTTTTATTATGTTAATTTAACTAACTTTAAAATAATTTTAATCTAGGACTCGTGTTATAACCATGTAATTTTTTTGCTAATATTATCTTCTTAATACAGTAACTTTGATGCAGAAAATATTGAAGAAAAAAAAATGTTTTTTATTGTTGACTAATCAACCTGAAATCATTAATTTATTGGAGCCTTATCATTTTCTCATTTTAAATAAACAAATTTAAGCTTGGTATGCAAGTTCGAAAATAAATAAATAAATTATAACGAATACGTGCTTTAGACGATTCTGATACCAAGCCATCAAACTGAATCCTTTATTGTCTACTCTCATGTTGTTTATTAGGGGCTTAGAAATTTAGTGTTAATTTGCCATTAAAAAGCCATGCTTCATGGTGCAAGGTACACCACTAGGGTGGCTTAACCCTTGGTGTTATACGTAATTATTCCTCAGTATAAAACACCACTCTTCTTACTGCTTTTTGTCCTTATCTGGTAAAGAGATGTCTGCAGTTTGCAGGCGATAAAAAAGATGTAAAAGTTGTAATGCTGTGCTGCTTACGATTTCAAAATTAGCTAAACAGTAAACAAGGTTTAAATGCTTTAATTATATTAATGAAAATAATAGAAGGACCGCAGAAACCTAAACAAACTGATACACCTGTATAACGTGTATAATAAGATGTAATATTACATTATCTCATATGGAAAAGCGTAAAAGTGGCGAAAGAAAATTACGATTATAATTTTTGTTCTATTTAATAACAATACAATTATTTTATACACCTAATTATAGAATGTGTTTAGTAGCACAAATGATTAAGCTATACCTAATAAAATAAAACTTTTATTCAGTCTCAAAAAAAAGTTTTTTTTTCTTGATAAAAATTACCTGATAAAATGATAAATAGATCTAAAAAAGGGAAAACTCGTTAACTCAATATTCATTATAGTAACTACAAGCTTTTCATGCCTTTAAACGGTCAATGAGAATAAGTATCTAATTTATGTCTTAAAAATGGACACTTACGCTAAAAGGAATTTTATTTCAGATGTCAATCTTAATAGGTTTCGTCGTAATTATGAAATCACTAACATTTTACTACTAACGCCCATCCCTCCAATGTGTGTATCATAACTGCTTACATACTTATTGTACATTATATTCACTATAGTTAAGTAGGTGTAATTGTACTATTATTGCTTAATGCAATAAAAAACTACACCGTGCACTATATTTGTAATTTATTTTAATTAGAACATTATGATGATCAACGATACACTGTAATTTAATGATTATTGCCCATCAATGTCTAATAATCTATAATTTTCGTTCGGGTTTCTATAAGGTTTGATGCGACTGTCAAACAAAAGGTTTTATGTGCGATTCAAATCTAGGTACACTGTCAAAACGATTATGTATAACTATCACCCGAGAATCTAAATGATGATGGAAATCTAAATGGAAAAAGGAATCATATTGTGTGGCATGTTTTCTAATGTAGATAATAGTTTTTATAAAGTGAATTTAAGCCGTTGCTTCAACGACTTGTGGTGTGACTTGGAAGGTAGTGCGATATAATGTTATGTATGTATTAATACTTTAATAATAGTTTGTTCATAAAAACAAGGATTTGTTCCTAAAAAAATGCGACAAGCATGATAGGAACACGCGAAATAAAAACAAATTTGCAGATACTATAAGCCGGCTGCAAAGGGTCAGTAAGTCGTTTAGAGGGCAATGTACACGCTTGTATAGCAGGGCCAGAAAGCATTAAATCATTATGTATGAAAAAAAATTGTTAAAAATACATTATGCTTGAAGGCCTATTTACCAGATAGGTGACTATTTTGAAGATCCTAACCCTTGAACGTGTTAATTTATATTTGTATAGTCTGTTATATTATTTTTATTATATAATTTGTGATGTTTTTTGTGTATTGCAATATTTTGTTTTTATTGACGTCAAAAGGTGATTTATTTCCTATTTTAGAAAATGTTAAAATAAATATTAATAGTTATATGTGTGATACCTTGGACTGGTACTACTGTCCCAGTTTTATAGTTTCACTACTGTGATCCCGCAGTTTTCACTTAAATATTCAATCATTCGGAGTGTTACTCGTTTTTATAATTCCTACCTTTCTAATAAAATACTCGTATATCACCTACACTTACTACTCCCCTAATCATTTGTCATAAATATGAACCTGTTTACTGTCCACGTGACACACATCCATAAATACCTGCGCCCGCGTCATAAATTCACCAAATATGCGGACAATAATCGGACCGCATTTTAATATTCCCTCATTTTACGAGCAGAGTGGATTGGAATTTCTGCAGCTTCTATATTAATCTCAATTCGGACGTAATCGTTTTGCATGTGACGTCACAAATCATTCGTGGATACAGGCTTTAATCAACCAACCCTATCAAATGGTTCGGGGGTGGTATTGTCATCGTAAACTGTTGATAGGTTGGGGAGTTAACGGGTGGGGGTGGTTCTCCAACCCGGTTGTAATTCTCTCCTAGAGTTGGAGACAAATTAAATGCATTTGCTAATAGGCTGAATGTGACACTGCTTAGTAGTACTATAATGTGTGTCTTTAATTGAGAGCAGTAAAATAATCACAAAGAGAAGTTGTTAAGTAACGAGCTTTTGTTGCAAGATTCCCATAAAAATTGTATCTGAATGGAATTGTCGCGACCAAAAGTACAAATACTGAAGATTAAGTCAAAAAGTTTTCTTTGCTTTTTTGCTTGTTACGGAGACTTAAACATATAGAAATTTATATAATTATTTATTTACAAAGGTAAACATAATATTATTGAGGAGACTAGTACATAAAATGTAGACACTTCACACAGTGAAGATGTACTTGTAATACGAGTTAATTTTATGTAATGTATTTATTTAAATATTTCTATAATACAATATGAACAGATTATAGTTTTCACGTCCTGACTTGCTAGATAGTATATACATATATAGACATTCACAATATACTGTCCACATAATAACAAATACATATTTTTTTTAAAAACATGTCCTGACGATATTTATTCATAAACAACCTCCGTAGCTTAATAGCTAAGATGCTGGACCAACAATATGGAGGTTCCGGGTTCGATTCCCGGTGAGAACACAAAAAAATAATAAAGTGATTTTTCTCAAGCCTGGATGTTTGTGATGTTATTCCCCTCTGTTATTGGGTCTCTTGACCTGTTGAGGTGATTAAATAAAAATATTTAAAAAATTAAACATTCTAAAACCACCCCGGATAATCCAGTATCCAGTCATTGAATCTAGTTTTTAACTATTTGAAATCATTCGAATATTCGATTTAATTGTAACAATAACGGCTACTGCTGCTGAATTCAGTTTTGTTATCGAAATTTCACCGTAATTTAATTAAAACATGATATCTAAGACGGGGGCTCAAAAAAAAAAACATATTCGAAAATGAGTTTTTGGATACACAGAAATGTTTCAGATTATTGGTTATTCATTATTAATGATATGTGCATGTACATATCTCATGATTTAAATAAGGGAAAATAAAGTTAAATCTCTACAAAAAGTTTTTGTCTCCTCTCCTGAACTTTTGCGATTTTGTAGATACGTTTTTGTGTTATTGACTCATCCTTTGATATCTTTATATCTACGAAAAACTCAAAAATGTCTACCACCTGAATTTGTAAACAGAGAAACATTGTTTCAGTTTATAGCAATAATTATTATTATGCTACACTTTTCCAGCTTGTTATGATATCAAGCATCTCGGAAGCTTATCGGCATAATGCATAATCATAACAAATCTTCACTCAGCCATATTTTTCTAGGAAGAACTTATGTCTCATGTGTCATGTGGCTCTTGGCTTATGGCTCTGGCCAGCCTAAGTGGTGATTCAGCTAGGAAATATTACATCAAGAGATGTGACTGAAGGACCGATAATGTCCTCCTATGCAGTTTTTTCTGCAGCTCGATTTGACGCACTGCACTGCACATTGTACATCTGTACAAGATTGTCAATTCTACCGATTGCACTCGATGTCTGTAGTTTGGTAGGTTATTAGAAAAAAAATCCAGTGCAGGAGTGAAAATAATTTTGAAAATTGCTTTTGAAAAATACGCTATCCGACGTATTGTTTATTTTTCATAATGACATTTCATTTTTCCCAACCAGCCAAAAAATACAAGTAATTAATAAATCAAGGTACAAAGTACAAAATAACCCATACTAACTAACTCACTAACCATCACGGGATAGAACGCCATACCACTCTGTCCTGACATACTTCCGTTGCTTCCTCTACATTCATACATCTTCTCACGCACATACGCCGATTATTCCGACTTTTCACATGTCCACTTTCAAGTACTTGACGTACTTGGTCATGCCATGTCTTTCTCGGCCTTCCGCGGCTTCTACGTCCAGGCACACTTGCATTTAAACTTCTTTTAGCCATTCTTTCATCACTCATTCGCTCCACATGACCAAACCATCGTAAAAGGCCTTTCTTAATTTTGTCGATAATGCTCATCTCAGCCTTGCACTCTGCTCTAATTTCTACCCTTGTACACCTATCATACATAGTCTTACCACACATTCGTCTGAGAGATCGCATTTCAACAACATTCATTCAATAACCAATACAAAATGATATAATATATTATTTATTCAACGATCAACGGTGATGTATTCTAATGAAGTGAAGAAAGTGCAATATAGGAGCGATTATCTTAAAATTCCACACGAGGAACTTATACACCCACGATGAGACCGCGAAACTCCGGAGGGTGATTGTTCATGGTATTCTGAGAAAAAAATCCGTGTAAATTTTTTTGATCCGGGCATTTCCAATAATTAATTTAAAAAAAGTATTCATAAAAAGCGACGAGTGTAATACTGGCTTCTGTTTGAAGTGCCAGCGGCGGCGGGGTGGCGGTGGGCGGGGAGGAGTGGGGGTCCGCTCTGGTACGCCTTGTACGGACATTCAAAATTCGAATTCTTCGCGCTTATTGGTGCAGGTCACGTGGTGTGAGCCAGTTCAAAAATTGACGGTATTACACGCGTGAATTTTTATTCATATCTTAATATTTTTTTTAAGAAATTAGAATTGAGTTTTTTGAAAAATTATATTAAGATTTTTTTCTCAGAATATCATGAATAATCACCCTCTGGAGTTTCGCGGTCTCATCGTGGGACACGGTGTATTTATTAAAATGAATCCACATTAAAGTTATACTAGGTATGTAATCCAGAAACATTGTTCTAAAAGTGTTGCGTTTGATCGATTATATTATCCGAAATACTTTTTTTTATACATTTATGCACACTGAAATAATTCGGTGGCACTGCAATTTTCCCGCGTTTTCCAAGAGTACACGACACGTGGTCCAGTGTGGCCATAAATTACTTATGATGTAGAAATGGCGGGAACGACAATGTTTATGGCGCCCAGAACTATTGGTAGGGAGTCCGGCAAATAAAAATGTACAACAACTTACACATTATTCGGCTCCCATTCATGGCGGTTTGGAGATATAATACGTGTGATGTGTGTATGGTTTATATTGAATGTATTTTAGTTTAGTCGGCTTTGCAGCGTTTTGCTGAAAGATTATTTTCGTACACTTAAAAAATATCGTAATCGGAAAATAGCAGGTTTCACGATTAAATTTTTTAAAACCTACTGAAAATTGATTTAGCGAATAATTGATAAAATTACAAAAAATCGTCAACTGTTGTGCTGAAGAGAGCTTAGCCCCATATGTATTTATGTGGGTTGGCTCTCTTTGTCACCACGACGACAAAATTAATATTCATAGACGTTAGATGAATATATTGTTCGCCATTTCAGTAAAATTTCATGAGTTATTACGGAAGGACGAACGGATTACCATTCAGCGCTGAATGGCTTAGACATACCTATAAATTTCTAGCTAATTTACCTTTTTAACAGGATGAAAAATAAACTACAACAAAAACTATGCCTAAATGTTATTTTTCTCCATGGAAAGCTGATTCAACTCGATAAATAAATACATAAAAATACATAAAAATAAATAAATTAATAAACTTAAGAAAAATCCAAATATTTTATAATGTATCCGTTAAAAAATACTCCTATTTTTAATCGGGTTATCGTGTAAGATTTTTTTCTGACGCCAGGATTTCTAGTGAGGCGGTATACAAAGGATACAGATCTACGTAGGATTCTGGGGGTAGTTAGGTAGAGGGAACAGAAGGATGCAGGAGGGGGTCGGAGGGAGAGCCTCCGAATTAATTTGATGCCAGGAGATGATGTGAAGTCGAGCAGATAGAATGACCGATGAAACGATGATCAACAACCCTTGTTCTTTCTTCTGGTGTAATATGCGGTACGGAATTACGAATTACTCATGTTTTCCTCGGGAAAAACTGCCTTTCCATCCTTAGGTACAAATTAAACCATAGTTTCGTAAGGCTAACCGGTATTGTACTAGTAATTTACAAGAAATACCGTAATTGTGCTAAATAAAAATACTTTACTAGTAACATTGTTACGGTGAATTATGTACATACTACTGATACTACTACTACTCTCCCCTTTCCGAACCCTATGGTGCATAGGGCACTGCATTGGCACACCAAGTGCAATGAATCTTGATCATTTGTTACATGCCGCTGCATACATACATTTTTGTCGTTAGAAGAATACTTCATTCCATTTTCTGTCTTAGAAATTTTCTCTTCTTTCTTCGAAACTAAAATGCAAGATTGATGATTTTGCATTCATATAAAAGGTTTTATTTTTAACATAAAAGTGCACTTATGCAGAACCCTACACATTACGTAGGTTTATTACCTACGTTCGTAAATATTTATTTTTCATTATCCAAAATAACAGTGCATTAAAATAATAAAACTTTCCACCATTTTCTTCCCAGTGTTTAATCATTTAATTTCCATCAACGGTACATGCATCTAAATAATCACAAATGCACGTCTCATTTGAATACGATCCTCCGCCGGCCATTTTGTGTGAAAAGCTCTAATCGCCGAGAGCCATCTATGGAAGTGGCCATTTAACACTCGGAGGCCATTCGCTTGATTTGATTTAAGTGGACAACACGGGACTTTATGTCCGGACCCTTAATGAAGTTCTAGCGGTCAGTAGGCGATGTTGGATAGAAAATTTTCACTTAAGAGGGGAGTCGCGGATGAAATTTTAAAGTGGATTTTACTTGCCGAAAATGAAAAAACTTTGTTAAAAAGTAAAGGTACCTTGAATCTTAAAGGTAATTTTTTTAGTACCAAGTGTAGTCCGAAAAAAACTTTTATCGAAGCACAAGAAACTGAAATTTTTAATAGGACTTTTAGCGGTTTATGTTAATTGCTAGTTAATGTTATAGATTTGAATGTCCCTGTATCGAAATGGAAAATCTCCACGTATTTTTCCTGCTCTTTTCCTGATTCTCATAGCTTAAATTTAATCCATCAATACCTTACAGGTTGATTTAGACACTTACCACCAAGGTTAAAAAACAAGAGAACTATTTTTTTAAATCTATTCTTTTTTTACGGTGTTTTGCAATATTTTAACAGTTCAGTGGAGTGTCGTGTAATTATACTCCCCTCTAAACTGTTCGGGTAAAATAGACCCCAGTATCTGGACATACTGTGACGGGTCAGATCGGTTTATTATTCTAACAGGTCGTTAGCAGATGTAAGATAAGCTTCTGGGCAAAGCGTATGTCTTGAAACAATACTGTATATACAATGTTTACTTAGTCTGAAGACATTGAAAGGGTTTATTTCATTGTTTAATTTAAATTATAATTAAATGAAGGCGGGTAGAGACAGGTTCATATATTTTATTCTAAACCCTTTTATTATTGATTAAAGAATTCTTCTTCTTCATCTTCTTTCGCCACGTTCACTCCTAGCATGTTAACATCACTAGATCCCTCCAGGAGACCCTATTGCCAGGCCCGCACTCATCAGCTCCGCCGAGTACATCCGGAAAATTATCATCGACGGTCTACCAGGACGGCGGGATCCTGCAGGCGTTAAGAAGAGGAAAAATAATTAATTAAAAGTTATTCTAAAATCCACCAATTTAAAGTTCATTTAAACGTTTTGTCATGTTCTATCTGTGTTTCATAAACGATATCTGTGAGTCTAGATGGATTGATTGACAGATTTTAAGCTTTTGTGTATCATAAACACTTCTAACGAATTTGTAGTCTAAAGTACTTACTTTAGGAATGGTTTTTATAAATATCCGTTTGTAACGCTTGATTTACTAATCAGGTAATATTTTGTACGTTTTGTGGCAAATATTACCCGATCCGTGAATCAAACGTTAGGGTAAAGCTAGTCGACGGATTCGATTTCACGCTAATTTTTTTGGATCCAAAAAATAGTTTGTTGAGCAAGGGTTATTCGTCCAAAGAAATAGATAAAAAATGGATCTCGGATGAACCATTCTGACACGTGTCTTTCTAAAATAAATAACCTATAAATACAGTAGCAAGATACCCGTCATTAAGATATTAACTAGAGACATACGTACGATTATTCTGTCCGCCATTTCAACGAAAACGGCTTCGGGCAAAAGGGGACAGAGGGTAATTTGTGGTCTCAAAATAGCCATCGGTCAAATCCACCTAATCTTATAGGGCTCGATAAGTTCCGGCTGAATTATTGCCAGATTTGCATAATGTTTTACTTTAATACTAGTAACGGTCTGTGGGGTGAGGAGCGCCTTTGACGGACAATCGCTGAAAATAGCCCGGGGGTGTCACTCGAGGGTTTACCAGAACATTCAAATAGATTGGGGTACTAACGTGTAACGTATCAGGTTAGTTAGGGGTTAGATTTAAAAGTGACGGTGTTACCTAAATGCATAAATGTTAATGGAGAAAATGATGATTAGATTAATGACGAAAAGTAAAGTCGAGTTTGATCTGAAGAATTCGGCTGAAGTTATGATCATACTATGAATTTATGGTTTAAGTGCCAACATAAATATTATCAGTATCAATCTTACTTAGACCCCGAGTGTTTTGTTCACGAATATAATGATATTCAATCAAAATAATTTTTGCGATTTTTTTGTTTACAATGCCATCGCTGTGTAAAGCACACGCACTTATTTTTATTACTGTTTATTTACCACCAATTCTAGGACGGTTGGCAACAGATTTGGTTTGTTTAATTACCTTATTTCGCTTATTTTATCTTATAAATAAATTATAAATAATATACCTGTATATTATATCATTAATATTGGGTACTCATTCATGCAAAAAAATTATAGAAATCACTGTAACTAATTTATGTAACTTAGATACCAAATTAACTATAATGCACTATAGTATCTTCATCATATTTTTTTACAAATTTTACTGTTTATCAATGGAATAAATTCAACATATATTTACTAGGCAAGCTCTGCTTAGTCTGCTTTTAATATAAAATGTACTAAATCACAGAAAAACAAATCGTTACCTAATTCTAACAGGGCGTATCTAAATTAAATTTGTCAATTTTACAGGAGGAGGAAAAAACTGATTAGTTTAGATATTTACTATGTTTACTGCTATTTTTTATGCGTTTTGGGGCTATTTTAGTATCTAGACAATTTGAGAATATATTTCTACGGATATATCATGTTTTGACAAGCACTACACTATAGTCCTTAAAATATAGCTTGATTAGAATGACAGTTCGTCACGTTAGAATCTGTATGAATCAAGTCTGATACGATTGTATGGGACTTGGTTCAAACAAATACTACCATGAAATGACGTCTAACGAGTGATTTAGTACATTAATAAACAAAAAACCATTAGTATCTGGAATGCTACACATATCAATCAATATATATGTATATATTATATAAAATCAGCTTTAAAACCATTTAAATTTTTAAAAAATTAAATAGTTTGACAGCTGTCATTCTAATCAAGCCATATTTAACAGACTATAATCCATCATAATCGCGATTTTGTAAAAAAAATGAGTTACGTCCTGTTAGAATTAAGGTAACGAAATGTTTATTGGTAGCATAAGAAATGAACTCTTGGCCTCTTGAAAGAAAACTCTACGCTTAAACCACTACCTAGCAGTAGGTACATTGCATTTTGACAAACATTAACAAATTAAAGGTGAATAAATAACTTTCGATGAACTCTTCTCTTTACCATCCCATAAATATGCCATATTTCATACCTCGTTGATTGGATACAATAATTCATGCGCCATAATTCAAATTGCAAATCGCCTATGCAAGTATGATTGGCGGCAGGCATTAAAACATACAAATGTATCCCCTGGGACCAGCATATAGGCCGCAACATCTATTGCCCGCCATTTTGTAAAGTGACGTGAAAGATTACAACTTGCTCCGATTAGTGGTGGCTTCCATTCGTTTTTAATTTCGACAAAACGAAAATTGGAAACAAGCGATGGCGACGATTTATAACCAATTTTCAGGGGCATGTTGTTATGCTGAATTTTCTACTTCCCCCGAGGGGTTAATTTCATTTTTCCAAATGTGTTACTACGTATCGAAAAACGATGATTTTTTTGTCGACACTGGCACTGTTGTTCAAACATGTTGTAGGTACGCGTAAATTTACAATAATGAAGCTAAATCTACGAGAATATGGGTACATATTATATTCGATATTTTTGATATCATGAAACCCTGATTTGTTTTTTTTAATTAGCACTTTACTCGATGGATAATAGGAACCGCTTTTTTCACCATATATTTTTTTCAGTGATTTTTTACATTATTTTTAAATTTATTTTCAAAAAGCAGTTTTTTTAAATTTTTATTTTGATATACATAAAAAAACATCGATACTAAATACATTATAAAAAATTTATATAAACAAAAATCTACTACCAAGGCATAGCCTGTTTGTGGGTATTACTATGAAAGTCATATTATGCACCGTGTCCCACGTGAGACCGCGAAACTCCAGAAAGATAATTCATGATGTTGAGAAAAAAATCTTAATAAATAATTTCAAAAAACTCAAGAATTTCTTAAAAAAAAATAATGAATGAATAAAAAATTGGTATCCATTTTTATACTGGTAACAGACGTGAGGGCACCAATTTCAGATATATATTCGAAAATGTCCGCACAAAAAATGACGTAGACCCCCACTCCTTATGTTATAGTTATGCCACCGTATTTATAGTAAGAATGATTCTACCTTTACACTATTTATCCAACTTTTTTTTAATTAATTTTTAAAAAAAAGATGAAAAATTATAAGGATTTTTTTCTCAAAATGAACAATCAATCCCATTTTCGCGGTCTCATCGTGGGACACGGTGTATAATTAAGCAATTTCTGGGGGCAAACAAATGTGCATGTATTTATTCAATGAACCTTATAACTAATAATAATGTTTATAATAGTAGGCAGAAATGGGAATGTGGTAATAAATCGAGTAGCCACTTATCCCAGCCTACGGCGGCCCTGTAAACGCCTAGATATTCATATTCCCTTATAAACTTCTCGACTCTGCATGTTTTATATATCAATTGTAATCAAATATCTACATTAATTTTTATTATACATATTGTCTAGTTTATTAACTTTTTCTTCTTAATAACAAAATACTCTCTATTGAAACTTTTATTACTTAATTTAGCTGTTTTTTCTGTACAATAAATTTCTTGATTTTTTATTATCAAAGCAAATGAAGACATCCGCACCCTAATCTGATTGTCCTTGCATATGTCACCAAATTGTATAAAATATGCTGACAACACCATCTATAGTTGATTCGCTGCACTTCATTACAAGATCTGCAAAATACGGTGGAAAAATGTTATTATGGGCCACGGAAATTTTACTTAATGTAAAAAATCCTTAATAAACGCCCCATACATGAACATACATAACTATCTCCCCTTCAAACAAGCATTTTCACAAAAAAAACTAAAAATATACGCTTCCTAGGGTAAATTTCATAACCCCTCTTATTATCAAATTCCACCGTCTAAAGACTCACTTAGGCCAATACACGAAACGTGTGACGTAGATGTCTAGTGATGACGTAGATGCCTATTGATGACGTAGTGGGTAACTAGACACCTCAGACACGGTAGTATTTTTCAAGTATGGAATGTCATTCATTATACCATATCCGCTCCCTATGTGGAGCATACGGAATCCACAAACTGCCTTCACGCCAAGCCATCGGCCGCCAGCTCCCGCGCATCCCGCATTTTAGGTGTGCGGTGGTTTGCTAACCATATTTGCCTATTTTACAAGACATCAGATTTCTAGCTGGACGTCCATTGTTGACAATCCTTCGGCAATTTTTCGTCAGAACTACGGGACGTGACCTGACTTAGGAGGATGCATCGGAAATTACCGCGGATGGCTTAGATCGAAGGCAGCTTGTGTAATTCATATGCTCCACATAGGGAGCGGATATAGAGTGATGATGAATTTGCCAATAGGATAGTATGCTCATAAGCCTGTGAATGCCCGAGAGTCTAATAAATTTGAATTTTAATTGAAAATAACATTCAATTTTAGGCAATATGTGGAAAGTGATAATTAGCATATTAGTGTGTTTTGTGATTTTAAATTTCCTTGTAATATTTTTGTGTTTATATAATTTTGTGTTCTGTCGTGAATATGTTACCATAAATGTAATTATTTTAAGTCCAATAATGAGGTATATGTAACTCATGGGAAATACAAATATGTAATAAATGCATTTGATATCAATATAAATAAAAATCTAATCTTTGTATGTATCTCCACAATGATTTTTTGTAAAATCATCATCATCGTCATCGACGTCATCATACCATATCCGCTCCCTATGTGGAGCATATGGAATCCACAAACTGCCTCCAGGCCAGGCGATCGTCCGCCAGCTCCCGTGCATCCTTTCAAGTCGAGTCCACGTCCCGCAGCTCTTATTCAAACTGCCGACGAATTGTCAACAGTGGACGACCAGGACGCCGAGGATAGGCAAGCATCACCTCTGTGGGCAAGGCAGCCCATGCCTGAGTGGGTAGGTTGAGCCGACGTCAGGGGTCGCAAGGCAGCCGCCCGCAGACCCTAGGCCCCGGAAGCGTAGGGCTAATCACCTGGCCTTCCTTAATTAACTGATTACTAAACCCCCCCCCCCCCCTTTTTTGTAAAAACTTAATAAAAATACCAAAGGGATACAAAAACCCTTAAAAACGCATTTATGAAAAGAGTAAATAAGTTGCTTTACCTTAATTGATTAAATAGATTGTGTAAAAAAAAATATATTTTTATACGATAAAGAAGAGGAAGAAAAAAAATTATTTTTATACGATAAAGAAGAGGAAGATAAAAATACGAAGTCTTAATCCTAAAAAGCAAATGATTTATACTTCAGCAGCAGTAAAAACAAAATAATATCCGTCTTATTTACACGAAAAGATATTAGAAAAATATCCCAAATAAGTGTTTGAAAATATACGGCACATAAATCTATCCGCTGGACAGCGGAAATAATTCCGATATCATTTATTTACGTTTATTGCTTTTCTGGGCAAGTATTACGACTATAGGACGTGCGAACTTCTTGTCATAGCCTGCACCCTGCACCTTCCCCTATCTCAGGGGTGGAAAACGTTTTAACGAAGAGAGTTAAATTTATTTATACATAAATTGAATATTTTTTAAAAGAGCGTTGTTTAATTCTTGAAAAAAGCTTAGCTTTACCAAACCTATTTTTTTTTAAATTATAATTAGCACATAATTATGGAAAACTACAAAGTGAGTGCTAAAAACATCGAGTAAACATATAGTTTATATTACGTGAGAAATATATAACTGAATTAAGAAATAATATTTATTATTTTCTCGTAAACTAAAGTCTTGTAAAAAGGTTACAAATCAAACCATCAATTTTGGAGAACTGTTTTTTCGAAGCTGAAGCGTAAGAGTTATAATCTTGCTTTCATGTAATAAAAGGTGACCAAGATACACTGCACTTGGTGTATCAATGCAGTGCCCTATGCACAACTGGGTGCGGATAAGGGTAAGTAGTAAGTAGTAATTTTCGAAGCTTACAATCAAAAGATTATATTACAAAAAAATTATTGTTTTAAGTGTTTACACTTTTAATTTCAGATTGAAGCTCACTCAATAGTATTTTGCGGTTATGTGAACACAGCTTAAGGCTTTAGGTATCACATTCGATTACATAAAAAACGATTACTGTAATTAAATAACTCAACATTTTAGATAAATATCTGAATTCGGCATCGACTATTCATCCCGATAAACTATGCTTATGCCAAATCATTTATAATTAAATTGAAAATGCATTAAAATCTTAAGGTATTTATTCGGAATTACCGCAAAGTTTAACCATATTTAGAATAAATTATTAGGAATTCAGTGCATGTATTTTTATTATTCTTCTCCTTGAGTCGGAGTTTGAGTTAAAAATGCATATAAAACATGCGTCCCGCTAGCCGCGGTCTGGCGACCTCTGATACATGTAGCTGAGAATATAATTTCAAGAAAAGAAACAAGTTCATTATTTTTACGACTTCTCCCGAATTAATTATTTGTTGCGAAACGAATCTAAAAGGCCGTTATGTCGCTACTGATCTTAATGCTTGGCTGTTTTATTTTCCTCTCTTATCCAATGCACTAACATTAAATTAATATTAATACACTTATTTCGGAATAAAATATTATTTAGCCATGATAGAAAAAACACCAGTATTGTCTTGTTATTTTTTGACATGGTCAAAAGTGTTAAATAAAAACATTATTTCTAAACTAGGTACATGCTATTTTATTTGTACATAAAACATTCCTCTGTGAAAAACTGATGATAGATCCTTCGAACAACAATTCACTAGAAGGGGCGTTTTCATACAAAATTTTAAAAATATAATAATATAATGCTTCCTAGGGTTAATTTCATAACACCACTTATTATCAAATCCCACCGTCTAAAGACTCCAGCACTACACGAAATGTGTGACGTAGATGTCTATGATGACGTAGATGCCTATTGATGACGTAGTGGGTAACTAGACACCTCAGACACGGTAGTATTTTTCAAGTATCTAATGTCACTTCTCTGAAATTCTTGTTCGAAGGATAGATCTAACGGCAGTAAAGAATGCACCTTGCCGAAAGTCTACGTACGTAGGCATTGGAGGCATAATTTTAATACCAACTGAGAATTGTAGGTACATAATATTAAATAAAATGCAGGAATGTTGTACATTATACAATAAATTTTAAATAAACAGCGAAATGGTAAAAATAAAATATTCATTTAAAATTTCCACATCATTAGGTTGTTGGATTCGTTTTTCAAGAAGTAATCTATAGAAAATTTCACATCAATTATTAAAATTAACCACACAAACTGTGATAAGGGTCCCCTTTTAGTAGATTATTTTTGGCTAGGAATTCAATTATAATTTTTATAAATGGGAGAGTAAAAAATCAGTTTGCGGCGCTAATTGCTCCGGACTCGAGGGGCCCAGAAGGGCGATATAAGATTTGTATTTGCATATTTTTGGAATGAAAATCTATGGGGCGAAGTCTCATGATGCCTCCTTCTGCATTAACATTAAATGAATCTTGAAAATCTCTTCAAGAACGTGTTTAGTAAAATTCAGTGCAGTCCGTAAACTTATTGTTAAATGAAAATTGATGCATGTTTTTTATTTTATCGACTTTAATAAGTCACCGCTCCCTTCGTAGATCATATGGATTCCGCAAACCGTCTCCAAGCCAAGCGATCGGCCACCAGGTTCCGTGCATCCTCCCAATTCAGGTTCACGTCCCGCAACTCTGACGCAAACTGCCAACGGATTGACAGTGGACGTCCAGGACTCCGAGAACCTGATGCCTTGTAAAATAGGCAGGCATGGCTAAGACTATCAGGAGGCATACGTAGTATATTGCCCAGCTCATAGAGATCATGACGAACCACAGAACAAAGTAAATTATGGATCATTGTTTGAATTTATTCGATGTTATTTGTAAATTATAATTAAATTACCTGGCGGCTATCCCTATAGGTCATAGGGTCATTGACCTCCCAAAATTGAGGACCAAAAAATTAGAAGAAAAAAAATTGAAAAAAAAAATTTTGAAAAAAAAAAAATTAGAAAAAAAAAAAAAATTATTATTACATCATCAACCTACATAAAAATAAAATAGGTCAAATAAATATCATCATAAAAAAAACTCTATTCAAACAATAAAATTACTGCGCCTTAATAATATACGAGAGTTGAAATATCAACTCGCGGTCAAAAGTTCTTTTGACCGCGAGTTGCTGGAGAGAAATACGGCTTATCCTATACAAAATATTACGTGTCAAATTTCTTGTAGATAATTTCAGTATTAAAAAATAATACGGGTATGGGTCATTGCCGGCCGAGAGACAGACATACTTGCAGTCAATGAAAATAAGCGAGATGCGTATAGTAAAACTTGAACATCTAATTAACACGTGTAATATTTTAGGTTTGTCCTTGGTTTGCCTCAAACAAAGACGTATTGTCATGCTATGTATATCAGTGGTTTATCTTTATAGTTTAATATATATATTAGTTCTTGGCTTCATCTGAATCATATCTGTCGCGTTTGACAAAAAAGTGTTTTGTTTCCTGTTTTAAATATTGATTGATTGATTAATTTGGATATCGAGTAGAAAAAAGTTATATATATTATGTATGTTATCATATTTATTCAGGACTATTGGAAATACCGTTTAGTGTTTGTAGTGAAAAACCCAAATAACCTAATTGAGTAACATTGCGGATAGGTACTTTAAAGTGGTAGATATATAATTAATTAAAAAATTGTGTTTTATGTGAATATTCAAGATGAATTCCGTTAGTGAAATTTTTAAAGAAATAGCATCAATCTCATTAAACTACGAAAAAAGAGTTCAAATTAAAACAATAGGACGACCATTACCTGTCTTGAAAATAGTGCAAATAACGAAAGAAAAACACAAAGATTTAAAAAGATATTTTAAAACTAAAATTTACGATTTAAGTAAATGGGTATGTGGTTGTGATATCCGAAGTGTTTATTTTTGTTTTCATTGTTTACTTTTTGATTGCAAATCTGAAACACAATGGACTGAGACAGGAATTTCAGATTTAAAACACCTTAAAGAAAAGATAAAGAGACACATTAGCAACTCAACCAGTTATATGTTACTTGGATCAACAGACATCAGAGTTCAACTAGACAGTGCATATAATTTTTCTACAAGTAAAGACAGAAATTTGATTTGATTTACAAAAAGTATTTAAACATTAAAATAATTAAGTTTTTGTAAATAGTGTTTATCTATACTTATAATTTGTATTTCTATTTGAGTATTTAATTTAAACTAAAGTTATAAGTTTAACCAAAAAGTGTATTTGTGCATTGAAATGGATCCATATGAATGTAAGTAACCATTTTTTTGTTTGCGTATACTCAAATCGGATTTCTTAAATATTAGAAAATCATTTTTTTTTAAATGACCCCCCTGTTTTGAATCCCTTGAGAGGATCACAGCATCCTTTTGGAGGTGGCCAAGACCCTTAATGGGTTGTACCGCCGCACATAGAGGATTTTGATCAATCTAGCCGGCCAAAATTATTTCTTTAGTTATTATTATTCTTAATGAGATTTCCTATTGTTTTATGATGTAAAAAGTATTTTAGGATGCATAGCGTCAGAGCTACGGGACGTGGACCTGACTTAGGAAGATGCACAAGAACTGGCGGCCGATCGCTTGGCTTGGAGGCAGTTTGTGGAATCCATATGCTTCACATAGGAAGCGGATATGAAATGATGATGATGATGATGAATCAAGCTATCAAGCTATGCTAATTTTGTACAGAAAGAAGTTTTGTCTTAATACTGTTGACAAAGGATAATGGAAATCAATTTTATTTTATTGTTTTGAAGTGGCCCATATAGAAGTGGTACTCAGCTACAGGTTCATACACAAAATTTAAAACAAACAAAATACTTTTAGGTATATTGAAGGAGGTAGGGTACATATGTAAACAATAAAAAAACTGGATTGAGTTTTACCAGTTATTTATCATATTAAAAAATATATACATTGAGGACATTTTCAAATTGTTGAGAATATATATAACAATATGTGCATATAATATATTTATTCAACGTACAATATACATTTGGAGAGTTTATAGCTTCTATGTTCCGGCTTGCTAGATGTATTTCGTGTTAAGTCGGAAATTAAATTTACCAAAATATTTTTGTTACTATATGAATATTATACAGAACATTGCATTATTAACACTAATAACAAGAGTAAACATTGATAAGATTGTTGATACAACCAAAAATTCAAATATTACAATACTTATTTAGAATTTTTTTAAAGACATCAAATCTTTTTGAGGCCTACTCACTCGCTGTTGCTGTATAGGTAAAGCTTTTGGGAATGAAACACATCCTTTCAACCATTCCGCGTTATTTTTTGAGAACAAGTCTTCTTTTTTATGAACTTTAACCCATCTTTTCTTTAATCGAAACTTTAAAGTTGCAAACTTGCGCTTAATGTGATCATTAGAGTAGTTTTTGTTGCCAATAAGAAAATTTCCAGGTATTCCATTTTTTTTTCGAAACTTGATAAATTTTGCTCCCGCATTTTATCAAACAAAAATTTCCGAGTCATGGTTATGACGTTGGAGACACCTGGTTACCCTAAAATAAATTATAAACAATTTTTAATCAAAACTAATTAATTTTTTTTTTTTTTTTTTTTAATCCGCTGTTTTATTTGATGACCTACAAAGCAAAAAACGACGAAAATCGACGGCTAATTTCTATTTTATTCTATTGTCGAAGCTTTATTCTCTATGGTAAAATAATAAATGTAGCGAAATAGCACGAAATCGTACAACTTACACTCTCGGAAATATCAAAAATGTAAAATAAAAAACCTTAATAAAACAAACATTTTCGATACGGAATAACAATATTATAATTCTAAGAAATAAAATCAAAACTATTTTAAATATATGCTGTCTTACCTGCATTATCAATATCCATAACTTTTTTTGGTAAAATTGGAGCCACTTATTTAAAAATAATTTTCAAACTGAACTGTTGCACAAGGAACACCGATAAAAAATACATGCATTTCCTGAGACGATCAACTTCAAACTGAAATGCTAGTGTGCGGAACGTTATTGTAGGTCCCGGGTAGGGGGAGTCCTATGTTCAGTAATCCTTTGACATTGCTAGGAAATAATTTTTTTTAAATTATGGCCAGTTTTACGAAAAAGACTTCTGACCGGCTAGATTTGTGAAAAACCTCTATGTGCGCCGGAGGTTGATTGATTGATTGATTTTCGGACTGGAATAAGATAATTCACACGATTCGGTCTTATTCTCTTGAGTTTAGATTAAGCCAATTAAATAACATAATAATATCAAACATATTGCAATACTTTTTAAAAATCTATTTTACACAAATAATTGCCACAACCCGCCCATGAAAACGATCCATTTCCGTTTCCAGACAACCCCTATTGGCGGTGAGTTTATTGTGACGTCGTCAATACCCACTGAGACTGGGTGACGTTTCCTCAAATTTATGAACACGATTTGCGCGTCAATCGCGTCACTAGAACATTCTGGATTATTGTAGGGAGCAATGTCAGATGCATATCAAACAAAAGAGTCTAGTAAAACGCCCCAAGTCACCAAAAAACCAAACCCAATTTAGGGGGAACATCCTACAATTTTCACAACACTTTTCTTTTTTAGTAAGGTGGTCAGGTACTAGTTTTTTTTTAAAATATTGTGTGGATGGGACTTAAAAGACGCGAAGACATTATTGGCGGGAACGCGTTCCATAAACTACCTATTCTATGGCGCATGTTTTAAATGTGGAATATTATTCCATTGTGCAAAATTATTTTGGAAATCTTTGATGTAAATATAACATTGATATTGCATCCGTTTATCTCAAAATGTACTTATCATTATATTTGCTTGCTCGCTTTTAAAAGTAGATACAATATACATAGAAGGTAGTACGTTCGCAGACACTTTTATACTATAAACATTCAATAATTTTTTTAATTTAATTTCTTTATTTATAAGTGTGTAAATATAAGACAATATTGTTAAATTAAAAATTTTAAATAGCGAAATACGAAGAAATGCTTAATTTATCATTGAAACATAATACAAGTGGGTACAAACGACATAATACTCAGATCATATAGCTTTAAAATGATTAATCTTCCTAATGGTATTAGGAATCTAACACAGAAACTATAAAAGAATCAACATGTCTCCTAAAAATAGTGCGATTAAGAGATTTTTATTTATTAGACTTTTCGACGACATCTGATTTCCGCACGTCTGCATCTGTCAAATCAATTGGGCGGGAAACTACATAAAACCGCGGGAAAATGAACCATGAACTTTTCGTCTTGAAATTTAGAAGAGTGAATATATTTCGAGGTTCATTATCAATGCAATATTTTCCAGTTGGGTTGGGCTAAAATGAAACGATTATTTCAAATTTGCATGTAGCACTCATGGATCTAAAAACTCACTTTTAACTTCCTATTCCTTGCGTTGCAGTGAGCTTTTAGTCTTTTCTTTCTGCTTTCTGGTACGGTTTTTCTGACGATTTGAAAGCAACTTTCAATTGAAATATTAGGGTGTATCGCATGTTTATTAAAATGTTTATTTTATCGAAATTCAATTGCTAAATGGGATGATAGATGCACCATCTTTACTGACTCAAGTGACTTTTTGTATTCCAGTCCGTAGGTTGAGAAATAATAACGTGCTGTTCCTTAGTCACCACAAAACTTACTATGGTTTCCATGCCCCATTGTCTCGATTGTGTCGTATCTGGACTTCTTCGGTGTAAGTCAAGATTTAAACATTCACTGAAGTAGACCCGATCCTGTCTTGAGTGTGTCCACATTTTATTCTAACTGTCTAAGCTTCACCAATTTAATGTTCTGTCGCTTATTTTTACTGCTTGTTATCGCTTTTATGATTAACTATGTATTTAAAATGGATTTTTCATTTTTAAAAAAAAACAGAAAAAAAAAGAAATCAACAAAGACATTTTTTCTAATAAGCGATTATTTTATTCTGTGAACTAATATTGTCAGAAATCTATTCGACGATCAATAACGGAAATATTAAGGTAAATAACCCATAAAAATTATTAAAATTAAAGATCATTATATCTGACCATGAGATAAATACAATGGTTTAATGAAATATAAATATACAATGTACATAAATAACAGGTCGGAAGAACAAAAAATACAGTTTATTCTGTTTCTTTAGAATTCGCCTTTATTCATTACACGAAAATCGATCTTTTTTTCTATTGTGTTGGTCGCTTTTCCATTAAAACGTTTTATTATTTATTTCTCCAATAAACCAACTCAAACAATTCACGTTCGATACCTCCGCCAGAATACACCTATAAAACCAGATTAAGTGCTGTATTCATGCTCACTTTCCCAATAAAACAGACTTATTTCCGTTTCCTTCTTATTTCTCGGCCATTTTTTCCGCGCGATTTACTTCCGTCCTCTAATCCAGAGAAAAAAGTGATGCCAAACATAAAGCTGTCATAACCTATCTTCGTAATGGACTGTCGACTGTGTTGTCATGATTATTCTGAGAAAAAAATCTTAATAAAGTTTTTTCAAAAAACTCAATTCTAATTTTTTTTTTAAATGATTAAAATATGAATAAAAATTCACGCGTGTAATACCGTCCATTTTTGAACTGGCTAACCACCACGTGACCTGCACCAATTTCAGATATGAATTCGAATTTTGAATGTCCGCACAAGGCAAGGCGTTCGGTGTCTCCAGGGCGGACCCCCCACCCCTATATCCTCCCCGCCCGCCGCCACCCCGCCACCGCTAGCATTTCAAAAACAGAAGCCAGTATTACATAGTCGCTTTTTATTAATACTTTTTTAAAATTAATTATTAAAAATGCCCGCGATCCAAAAAACCTTGTATAAGGATAGGTTTTTTCTCAGAATACCATGAACAATCAACCACCGGAGTTTCGCGGTCTCATCGTGGGACACGGTGTATAATATGAAATCTCAAAACTCTCATGGTTTCCACTCAAAGATTCATAATTTTGGGGCTGCTTTCAAATAGTCTGAAATAACTGTACAAGAAAACAGGACAACAAGTTGTGCTGAGTGGGATTCGAACTCTAGCGATTCTAAATCGAAGTCCTCGAATCTTACCACTAGAACCTCCAACCCGGTTCACCATTTACTACATCGTTTGGCACTAAATTGCTTGCAGCATCTTTAACAGATATATTATCTGAGGCTCGGGAACTCAACTACCCGTGAACCAACACTTAGGAATATTATTAGAATAATCTGCACGCGACATGTGACAAAACGGCGACGCCACCTGCCAGATTAACCGACGATCGTAGGCCGTCGCGACACTTGCACTCTGACACAATGCGTCCGCTCTATGTCACATCCGGAAAGCCAAACGACGCAAAAAATAACAGTTCGTTTGGATAAAATGAATTTCACTAAAATCTACGTTTAGAGGAACAATAATTTTTCACGCAAATTACAGTGATTATATTGTTACATTATAAAACCTTAATTTTAATAACATTACCTTTATTTTTGTTCGATAAGCAAAAATGACACGACAAAAGCTTACCCAATTAAATTTCAAAATATGAATTTAAAACGTAAGAAAAATAGTAGATTATGCCGTAAAATAAATGTATTTTTATTCGGGACTCCTAAAACTTTTTTAGATTATTCGAGAGTCCAGGATCCACCATATAAACAAGGAGATAAAAGTCGATAGGAGAATTATCTACCTCAATCATAAAGCGTTTCTCGATATTGAATCGGTGATTTTCCATGGATTTTGGTCGATATAAGCATTTATCGACCTAGTACCGACCGCTGTACCGATGTATCTATTTGTGGAAACAGGTCGGTACTAGGTACAAGGTCGATTCGACTTGTATCAACGTAAATGTATAGAAAAATAGAAAATCAACGATAAGGGCCTTGATTACAAGCTCAACTTCATCTATATGTATCGCAGTTGTGACGCGTATATGACGTAATTGATAAAATCTCTTTGAAATATACCGCTTTACCGCCATATACACTTCACAACTTCGATGTAGATGTCATGCTTGTAATCTGGCAGCACCAACGGTATATTAATGCTATCGATCTAGTAACTGACCTGTAGGTATTCTACATGGCGATATATTGTGGATCTATAAACAAATTTTTAAATTTCTATATCTACAACATACATTTAAAAAATAGGTATAATATGTTCAGAATATTATTAAAGATATTAAGAACGGTTACATTTCTTCGGATTATTCTTTTATGTCTTACCAAGGGATACACGCAAAATAGGCAAAAAAATATAATGATTGATTTCATTTATAAATTAAAAGAGCTTCAGATGGAATTCCAGTAATAGCATCCATCAAGCCAATTACTCGACTGAGTGCAGAGGGCAACTTACTCAGAAACTCTACAAAAGAAAGTATTTTTAAAATTAAGAAATTTTCTTCTTACCGAGAATTGGATTTGATAATTTTTCAGATAAAAATGTATTGTTCCCATTGTTGGAAAAGATTGTGCATGATCAGTGGTCTCTCAGCCCACGGATTCGATTCCCGTAGGGGGTCAATATGAAATTTTTATTTACATGCGGTTTTTATATTAATCAATGGCTGGGTTAAGTGGCCACTTTATATACTACATAATTTGCTAATAAATACTTAACTTCAATATCAATGCATAGATGGAGCTAGTTACGCGCTGGTGAATGGTTTTCGATTCGAACATATATACAAAATCAAAAAAAATGTTACCTGGTTTGGATATTCGCTAGTAAGCGGAATGGGGAATGTTGTAGTCCATAAAGTGGCCACTTAACCCAGCCAACGACAGGTCATAAGCCCTCTAAACGCTCGAATATCCATATTCCTGAATTTGAAAAAAGTCTACCTCATCTCTGTAGGGATATAAAATGAAATATGTAAAAAATAATTAAATAGTTATTTTATAACCGGTCAGTCGTTTAGATTGGCTGTACGTAAACCTCTTATCATTACACTTTAAAGGAATGATTTCGTGTAAGTACTCGGTCAAAGAATAAAAGATTCTTCCGGAATAATTCTCTTTTCTTCTCCGCAAACAGTCTCCCTCTACTCTCTACATACCGCAGTGTTAGTAGAAAAGTGTGGAGGAAGCGAGTTCTTAGAAAGTAAGGAGTAGGAATAAGAGTGGTGAAGGGCAGTAACTCAAAAACGAAAATGAAAAAAAAAGAATATACGAGATACAATGATTTAAAGATTGAGTTTTGTGAAGATTTTGTATGCAGATTTGTATGTAAACCCTAAACTTTAAATTATCACATTATCCCTTATTAATTATCCGATTTATAATCCGGATTACTAAGATGGTTTTTTGATTCTTGCATTCCCAGAAAAAAATGGTGTACACGTCCATTTTTCCTAAAAATATTAATATTTTTTTGTAGAAAATTACTATTAGCCCATTACTATCATTGTCGATTTACTTGTTTCCCTTATTTAATGATTTTGTTTTACAATAACATAGTAATTTAAAAGTATAGTTTAAAAGTATTTCAAACTAATTTTCATGATAATGATGCATTTCAATGATATAAATACGATTTTATTTTATAAACATTTTATTTCTTCCTTTTCCCTTTTACTGTTTTCTATGATGTGCAAGTTTTTAAAACTGTATCGACGAAAATCTATAGGAAATTGTCGATACAAGGTCAATAAGAGCCTATAATATTTACCTCGAACCGATCCTAGATATAACGGTGATGTCCTGAAAAGAAACTTGATTTGAAAAAGAAGCCACATGACTTTTGACACTTCATTTTACTTCCATTTTTCTTACATACCCTTCCTAAGCGTTGTTAAATTATTGTTGAGTGTATGCGTATTTAGAATACAAAACAATTTCTGAAGCTCTGTATTCTGAGCTTATTGCGTACACTTTTACAACTACCCGTAAAATGATTTCCTCTGCACAATGTTCCCCAACGAGAGAACCATTAAAACAATATTGATTGTCAAAAATGCTTAACATACTTCTCAACAGATGTCACCAGAGAGAAAAAATGTGGAAGCTTCTGTACAAATTCAATATATTATAAAGTAGTTTCAAAAATTTGTCATATATGGTTGTCAGATGATGGGCGAAATGGGGAATGTTGTAGTTCATCAAGTGGCCACTTAACCCAGCCAATGAGGGTCATAAGCCCTGTAAACGCCTAGATAACCCACATTCGTTTCCAGAGTTTCTCTGTCTCTGTTGGGATATCAATTATATCTGATATCAGCCCAGCATGGGTATAATCCAGTAATTTGTCTACAAGTTATTTGTATACGTTCAAAATGTTGTTAAAAACAATATTTGTTTACAGTAAATGAAATGTAATTAAATAAATAAATAATAATATTTTCACAACGAGCTTGACGCCAAACTATTTTTTACAAATGCCAAAGATGGCGAATATATATATAAATAAAATAAAATAAATGATTTTACCACCATCAAGGTTTTGAAAATAAAAACTCAATTTCATATTTTGATGAGGTACGATAGTTTGGGTCTTACATAGGGGAAGGAGAACTAGCAATAACTGGTGGTGAATTATCATTATTAGGGATGCAGATGTACAACGATAGGGGATAATGTCCTACCATGTTATAACAGATACAAGGTTAAGGGTGCCTTTTACATAATTATTATCTTAATATTTAGGATTTCATATTATTTATGTATTTGATTAACATATTATTATTATTTTCTCATATAAATATATTTCATATGTGATACCTTGGACTGCCACTGAAGCGTAATCTCGCATAGAGCGGATCATCTTCCTCCACGTAACAAATTATCAAGATTCACCGCACTTTCATTTTCATTTTATTTCGAACATTACAGAAAAATCCCAATCATTCTTAGTAAAATAATAAATTAATAAATAACATGACAATAGATGGTATAAGTTACATAGCAAAGTGAAATTTCAAAAGTTTTTTTTATTTATCTCAAAAATACATTACAACATGTATTCCCCATGAGTTACAATAAACTATTTTTTAGAAAGTGCTTTCCTAAAGGAAGATCCACTCTCGTAAAATATGTCGACACCCGAGGTGATACGATTTAGTAGCAAGATTGGGATAATATTTAATACTCAGATCTATGAATTCAACTCTATTTAAAATTCAAATATGAAAAAGTTGATAAAAATTTACTTTTATGTAATTTATTATGTACTTAGTACTTAGGTACTGCAATATGCCCCAAGTTGTAAAAACTATATTAGAAATCTTTAGAACTCGGGAAACAAATGAAATTATTTAACTGTCATTACCTGATAATAACTTTTATCCAACGTAGAATATTATTTAAAAATAGTGTAGTGTACTATGGCGAGTGCAAAGTCACCTAAATCAGACAAAACGCCTAAATCAGAGAAAATAGAGAAACCAGAGGATAAGGCATGGAGAAAGTATTTAGATAGTTCGGCTATTGTAAGTCCAGATTGGAAATGTCAAGTTACTATGATGGTAGAGTCTGATATGAGGGACACAGCTTATTTCGAAAAGTTCAACGAAGCGTCAAAAGATGAAACGCGAATGGTCATCAAATCCGTTACTTATGATGAAACTATCAATATGGTCAAGCAAATAGGAGCTGCCAAGGATATTACCCCACAGGAACAAATATTCGAAGAAGCATTCAACTACATGAAACAGGGCAATCCTGTACCTGAAGACATATTGGCATATTTAATCAAATACCAAATTCTCACATACAAAAAGAATGACTTGAATATAAAAATAGCAAAACAAGAGTTGGAGGAAGGTTTGAAGTCCGAGTCTTTGATAATGATGAACCGGCAAACTAAAGAGTCGTCTCTTCTGAAAGACAAGAAGTTCCATACGGACCTGAGGAAACTAGGGGAAGAATGGAAGGACAAAATTTACGTAGAGGACTTTCCTAAGGATGGTCCAGAGCTGTACATAGCTCTTATTGGATTTCGGAAATGCAACCTAATACAAGAACTTCTCAAAATAGGCATTCCTCTGATAGCTGTTGTTAAAGTAGAAACTGGCTCAGAACCTCTCACAACTGATGCGGAACAAGATAAAATTAGTCTCACATTAAGTACTTCTTCACATAGTAAAATGTCCAAACTTTCTCCGGAAATTGCGATTTTTTGGGAAGACCTAGAATTTTCAAAGACAAATCAGGAACTGAGTGCATTTTATAAAGAAATGGCATTTATTTCGTTTGTACCTCCATACAAAGAAAATATTCCAGTAAATAAAACAGAAAAATCTATTGTGCATGATGAAATTTCATATTTGCTTTACGATATCCAAGACCTCACTCGGCAGCATAAGAATTATTTATCAAACATGAAAATAATTCACATCGGGGAAGTTCTAAACGCGGATCAAGATAATTTGGATATGTCAGTTTATAACAATATTTTAGATTCCATTCCGATGGAATGTACAACGATAGCCGTTATTATCCACGCTATGATGTGTCAAATTGTTCAAAACGAACCTGATCTTGACATTCTTAACTCCATTAAATCAAAATCCAGTGTCAATGTTTCAGAAACTGTAGAAGATTCTACGGTTTTAAAAGCTCAGAAAAAAGTTGACGGAATATTTGAACACAAAAAATTTACTGACAGAATTTGTTCTGAGGACGGAATTCAAACAAATGAACACGATATTACAATAATCCCGTGGGGCAATTATATAGAACTCGTTAAAAGTTCTTTCCATCCTGATAACATTGATATAGAAAATATTACAAGAAACACTTTATCATTATTACCTATCCCAAAACTCTGGGAAATGTTGCCAAAGAAAAATTTCGATGTTTTGCTGAAATTAAATCTCTTTCACGAATGTTTAAAGGAACATAGCATTTCACAAAACAATGCTGCCAGACTGCTTAATTTAATGTGCTGCAAGAAACTCGGAGAAGAAAAATTTTATTATGACTATCAACTATACCACAAACACATGCATCAAAGTAAAAAATGCCAGCGATCAGCTATTAGTCCGATACCATCGAGGTCATTTTTAAAAACATTATCGTTTACTTATGGTGAAAATCCTAAAGTTAACCTGATTCATTGTTCTTTACGCTGTGTTCAGAAATTCGCTTCTAATATCGATTTCCCGAAATCGAACCAGCAAGATGACGTCATTGATATATTGGAAGATCAGAGACAAATGTTTGAAGCGGAATTAAAAGAACCAAATTACAATATAAATGATTATACATCGTTCGAGGAATTTTCATCAACAACTATGTTACAGGCTTTGCATAAAGCTTACTTCGAATTCAATACTTGCAATATCATCAAATATTGTTACAGTTACAGATAGAATAATCATAGTATTTTTTAACAGATTACTTGACAATATGAATGCGTATGATTGGAGACGCTATATTTCTAGTCCTGTTTGTTTACGAGATTTTTTCGAATACGTTTATGATGAAGAATACGATTGGATCGTCGCTCAGGAGCATTTACATGATTTGCTATTTTTGGGACCTCTGAAGATGGGCAGTGATGATAACCTTGCACAGTTAGTTTTCTGAAGAGCATCTGGATTACGAAAATGATTTAATGTTAAGCGGATCTCTGAAATTTACATACCGCAGTGCAGAATCTTCTACTGAAGAAAATTCCCAATCTAGTGGCGAAAAAAGTGAAGACAAAGAAATTAATTTAACCAAAGAAAGCTCTAATGATAAAACGAGACAGTATCCACTTAGTGAGCATGAAAAGAAACAATTTAAATTTTCTGGGTATGACTTAGGTGATGAATGTGTTCTGACTTCAGGAAGGTCAAAATCATTTATTTCTAAAGATGGAACTGCAATTTACATAAGCATTTATAACAATTTTGACGACAAACATTACATAAGTTCTTGCCTCACAACATCAAACTACGACCTTTTTGTTCATAACACTTATAACCCAATCATCAAAAAGGTTGACAATGTGAAGAAAGTACAGTTTTCTTTGAAAAATGGGATGAACCTTACCTTAGTAAAATCAAAACCATTGTCCAGCAGTTTAGAAGAACTTGTATATCAGCCTTACCACTTTTTGAGTCTTTCCTGGCCTAATGGTCTCTCTGTCGAACCAGTTTGGAGGTCTGATAATAACTTGCCTGTTTATATAAAACAGCAGCATCTAAGCAAACAAATCTGTCATAACGAGCTGCATAGATGTTACTCCCAAAATGGAGAAATAATTATTTTTAAAAATAATGGAGACATTCGAATCCTTTGCCCAGATAGCACAATTTATTTGATTAGAAAATCTGCTGATGGCTATACTCCCGATCCACGGAAAGAATTTGAAAATTCAATCGACGAATTCTTGAAAGAAGATGACTTATCAGGTGAAAGTTTAAATTCACAAAGCGCTCAGCCTACTGATTCAACTTCAGTAAAAGTCGGTTCCATTGACTATCTTAATTATGATGTAACGCTTCCTGATGGAGCATTCTACAAATCAGAAATGGGGGATGTGGTTTTTGAAGATAAATTGTTAGTGAGAACTGCTACTGATTTTCTTATGGGAGAAGTATATACTCGACGAATGGATGGTACTAATAAATTTACTTAATAAAGAAGGTGTCAGCGCTACCAAGTTCAACGATGGTTCGAAAATTAGTACATATTATATTTTAGAAGGTTCAGTCTTTGGATCGAAGTTCGATCTAAGAAACTATGCCCCTCCAGAAAGTCCAGTATGGTCAAAAAGTGGAAGTACACTTCTGAACGAACGTTCTTTACCAACAATCGTGGAATCCACGTCAGATGTATCAGAAACTATGTCAGAATTTCTGGATGGAGCACAGGTTGTCAGCATTGTGTTTATCATGGAGCATCCTGATTACGCGTCAGTAGTGGTAAACACATCTGAGAGATTAGTGACAATCAAACCTCCCACAGAATATCGAGGTCAACATAGAAGAAAATGGGTCATACAACATCAATTTTGAAAACCGGTCCACAGTTGTTATGAAAAATGAAGAGTTGACATTGAGGGATACAAAATGTTTTGACTGCATGTCACAATCCACAACCAAATTGAATCTCGTTTACTCTGAAGAAATCAACGATGCCTTTCTCGTGCATAAGGATTGTTTCAAAAAAGTATTTACGTTGAATTACTCCGGGGATTGTTTTCTGACAACGAATAATTACTCAGAAGAAGAATGCTGTAATGGTGCCGGTGGAGATGGCTACTGTTGTAGATCTCTTCAGAGAAAGGACAGACGATTTTTCGCTTTGAGACGGTATGTACCTAATAAAAATTCTTTGTTTTTTTTTAAATAAATTATTTAACGCACACCTTCACTTGTTTTTTTGAATATTTATTAGGCAAAACATTTCTCCCAATCGTGCGCCGTCCTCATCCACCGTCTTCCAGCAAACTTCTTGATATCGTCCACTCATCTCATCGGTGGACGTCCTTGAGGCCTCGGGTTTCTCGTTTTCCACACCAGAAACATGTTTCGTCCATCTATCGTCCGTCATTCTGGCTATATGGCGGCAGGGGGAGGCCTATGTCCAGCAGTGGACCTTCACGGGCTGATATGATGATAATGATGAAAACATTTAACTTGTTGTTTAAGAGCGTCCTCTGCTGGACTGCTGCCGTTCCTCCATAAAATCGTATTCCTCGATTTTACCTCTGGAATTTAGCACTAGAGCGATGATTTTTTCACATGTTCTAGATATCAACCAAGACGTGTTCCTATCGTCTTTATAAAAAAAAGACAATGCAAACAAACTAAAACTAAATTAATATCTAAAACATTTCTCTTCTTTTTTTCGCTTGTTATTTTTCACGCTATGTTGATTTTGATTTTCAATTATGTTTCATGTAAAAGGCATTATATGCCGTTTGTGTAATAAAATCAAACAGAGTAAATTAAATAAAAATAAAACGTGAAAAAAAAATACTGCTCTAGAACTAAAATCTAGGGAGAAAATCGAGTAATGATTATGGAGAAGCGGTCGATGTCAATGTTTTCATTTTTATTTATAGAGATTTATCTGGTGAAGAGTATCTCCACAAAGAAACGACGAGTCTTTACAAAAGTTGGTTTGCTAACAAAAAGTTATCATCTTATAATTCAGATCAAGGATATCTTCGAAGATGAAATCTACTATGATACATCGATGTTTCCAGTCAATCTTTCCATGACAAATGTAGTGTACTTTTTTCTTAATAATAATGGCATTGTTATTAACTAGTAAGGACTTTACAAACAAACTATCATATCACTTTAATCAAATAATAACATTGGATTTTCTTATAGACTTGGCATTTAGAACCAGTAAGAATAAAACCAAAAAAACCTAAAGGCTGTTGATCTTAAAGAACACAAAAACAAAGGATTTTATTCTTGGATGCGTCCTTTTCCCCAGAAGAAGCTTTTATTACGAAAAGGAAGAGCCTAACGTTAGACCTACTGTCCCAAAGACCATGATACTAAGGTACCTTTTCCACTTGTTATAGAAACAGACATAACATAATAGGTAATTGGGTTCTTTCCGATTTTTATTTTTTAATTTCAAAAAATTGATTGAAAAATAACAATATCAAAGGAATTTTTTTTTAATTTTTACGATGTCATATGAATTTTCTAGCGCGGTTTGAAATAGCGCTTTTTCAAATCGCTCGCAAAATCCTCCATTTGGCGCGCATGCGGTGTGACGTCACATCAACATGGACGCTCACTTCGTAATGAATTTCACGCCTTTCATAATGGACGGGTATGACGTCATTAGCCAATATCGGGCGTTAAAAGTCACTCGTAATTTCGTGTTTTTAAAACATAAATTTATAAATGAAAAAACAACATTTTTGATCATTGTGTTTTATATCGTTGGAATTGTAAAAATATACTTTAAATATTTATAACGTTTTCAAGGATATTCATGCTATCGGAAATAACCCTATTATGGAAAAGCCTCGTGGTGTAGTGGCGCCGTTGGGCTACCGTGCATGATTGTCATAGGTTCAATTCTCGACGGGGACAAACATAAAATACATATTTATTTCCATGTGGTTTTTCACATCTCTTATTTCATACCTTGGACTGGCGCTAAAGCGTAAGACTAATCATCCTGCCTTCTTGTAACAAAGATCAAGTTTCACTGCACTTTGTGTACCAATGCAGTGCCCTGTGTATCATTGAATAATAGTAGTAGTATTAGTATAATAATTTAGGTACTTATTGACTATTCCGTTAGTAAGTAAATGAATAAATATCCGGTTCAGCTTTACACAAAAAAGTTATTTTATTCTCTTTAAGACCGCAACTACTACTACTACATTCCCGTTTTTCCGCATCCAATGGTGCTTAAGGCACTGGATTGGACCGCAAAGTTTTCGTAAATCTGTATGTATTACATGGAAGGAGTAGGTTATTGTGATTGTCGAGTGGGTAATACTAAGTTTAACCACTCAATTTTAGAAAACTATGTGATAATATATCGTTTAAATAAAAAATGTTATATCTAATGTGCATAAGTAAAATACCCAACCAAACAGATCAAATTAAATGCGACATCATTATTTAGGTAGGTAGGTACCTACTGTTGTTTTGGTGTAAAATTACAGGATCATAAGAAAACTAATACCGAGGATTGGGATATTGCCGAAAATATGGAGATGGCTGTCGGTAAATACACTTGCCTGTTTGAAAAGGAAAAAGGGGGCAAAACGGTCCACAACACGCATCACGATGGATATTGAGGACAGGCTCTCCGATAGTTTGTGGAAACTGATAGCTCTGGAGTAAGTTTTTATTCATGATTTATTTATTTATTTTTTTTTTTTTTTTTTGTTTTATTAAAAAGAAACATTTGAGTTTCTCATGTTATACTCAAATATTTCAAATTTGGGTCTGCTTTCAAATAGTCGCGAAATAACTGTGTCAGAAAGCAGGACGGTAACAAGTCTTTGTGGAGTGGGATTCGAAACTAGAGGATTTTAATCCGGTGTCCTTCGAATTCTACCACTAGACCACAACCCGGTTCATCTACCTTCGTTTTTAGTAATATTACCATATATATGATTATATATTATTTAGCTATGTACCAGTGGTTGACGCGTTGGACTTCAATTCATGTTAGTAGCAGGTTCGATTTCCGACCGTGGGTCACTTTGAAATTGGATTAATTTTCAAGAGGTGATTTTCTCGTATAAAATATTCATACGCGGTGTTTCATGTAGCTAGCTTTGAAGGAGTATTTATGCATCACATATTGAACATTAAATGTTTAACAAGATTTAGCATATGGGTAAGATACATAGCACTAATGCAGTTGCATTATGCACCAATTTATAGCGGTTAAGGGAATGTATTAGACAGTATTTTAAATTTATGTATGTCAACAGAGACCGCCCGCCCGCATAATTGAGTATCGGAATTTAAATTTATAGATTTTTTAGTTTAACGGGTTATTGCTATGTTGTCATTACTAAATATATCTTGAAATTAATACGATATTATAATCACGGCTCTTTCATTCCATTTCACATTTTAAAATTAACGCTAATAATAATTAAATGAGTCATGTCTGAACCTCAATGTCAATCATTAGGGTTAACTTGTGATTCGGTTAGGGAGCTTATTCTGAAGATATTCAGACTTATACATTGTCTTGAGAATCGACAATATTTAACTAATAATTGATCGGGGATAATACGAAAAAACCAACATCCAACCGCAGCTGTTATAGATCCTCGGGGGACTCATAAAACAGGTTTAGGTTGGAATAATTGCGTTTTTTTTTTTCTTATTTGACCTCTATCAACAGGCCTGGTGGCCCATTCAGAGGGGGCAAGCACCATCCAAATTTACAGGATTGAGAAAAACTCACTTTGAATTTTTGTTATTCTCTTCTAATTCACTCAATTCTCCACTAAAGTGAATTTCTTGTAATGTATTATTATGTTAGGGATAAAAAACCTAGCAACTTCTGAGTTTTGAGAAACCTGTCTTTTGATGAATTTTTAGGCGTGCGGTGGTTTTACTTTGTAAGGAACGATCAGAGGTGAGGCAACGGACACGTCAACAAGTGGTTTATCTACTGGTCACTTCCGGCGAAGGCGTTTCGGCTGGCTAGGCCTATACTACGTATGCTCCCGAGGAGCCTTAACCTACCTTGCCTATTTACAAGGCATCAGGTTTCTCGGCGTCCTGGTCGTCCACTGTTGACAATTCGTTGGCAGTTTGCGTCAGCAGCTGCGGAACGTTGATCTTGAATTGGGAGGATTCAACGGGAGCATGGCGGCGATCGCCTTGGCCCTGGGAGGCACTAATTTGTGGATTCCATATGCTCCACGTGGGGAGCGGATATGGTATGGTGATGATTGTGATGAATATTAAGAAGGCGAATGAAAGGGTCGAATGATTTGTTAGGCGACTATTATACATTTATCACGGCAATGCAAATCATTAATTATATTATAGTTCTTACAGGGTTACTTATTATATTATTTTTATGGAATATTTATATACAGCGCCGTTTGTATAAATATACTCAAGGGCGCTTTAAATATTGAATTTAACGGCTCGGGAAATTTTTAAAATTTAGCGAAAAGGGAGTGAGTGAAACTCAATTTCTGAGTAGAAAATACCATTATCAAAATTAAATCAAAAGATTTTGAGAACATTTGGTTTAAATTAATAAACCATTGATCTCTCACAAATTGCCGCACTTCAAAGATTTTAAGTGTCAGATTTTGAAACAATATAGGTCTTAAGTTTCTTTCGAAAACATCACTTCACTCTCACAGTTGCGCACTTCTGGTGGGAGTGCATTCCAAGCCACAGGGCCCGCAACCGCAAAAGCGCGATCTCCAAACTTTGTGCGCTGATTACGGATCGGTACTAAAAACCCTGCCTATAGCTGTAGTTGTTAGCTGATCGAAGTGTGAGACGTCTTTCAGCTAGTTTACATCTGGAATGCAAAGATCTTTGTAATTACTCTGGAGCGGCATCGTGCATGGCTTTTGTACAATATATTATTTAGGTATATATAAATAATCACTATAGTGCAGCGTTCAAGTAATGATTGCTAATTAGACATATTTTTCTTATCGGTTAAAAAAACAATTACGTATTGAGAATTAAGTTGAGAGATAAACATTGCCATATTTGTGTTATATAATTTAAGTGTATAACAAAAAACTAATTTTGATTTGGCGCAAAATCGTAAAAATTATTTTCAAAATAAAATAAAAAACATGAACTTAATCGTTCTACTGATTTGTACATAATGGAGAAGGTCAGATTCTCACAGAAAATACGCCCAATAGTTTAACCTAGGGTCACTGTTTACTCGTCTGTCAAGCAACCTGCTTATTTTCAAACTGAATGTAAAACCCCTTTGAATTGTTAATGCTGTCTGTAAATTGTAGAACTGAAGTGTGTTTTCTTTCGATATTAGTTATTGATACATGAATGTAGATCTACCATTCTCTCAAAGGAAAGCATTCATTGTACTACATTTGGTTTTTTTAATATTAGCATATTTCAGAATATAAAAATAAATTTATGTATCGTCGGCATTAGCCAGGGCGACCACAGTCACATGATTTATATTATGTTCTCTATATCTTTAGTATAGACGAGATAGAGAAGTGGTCCGAGTACTGAACCCTTGAGGCACTCCCAGTTGTAATCGTTAGTTAGGTGCTGGTTCCCATTTTGGTACATACTGCGTTTTCCCTCTCTTGGATTGTATGAACTGAAAACCAGGCATGTGCTTGATCTCAAATTACATAAAGTTTTCTCCAAGGTTCAACCAAAATACCGTGGTCTACAGGTTCAAATGCACACCATGTGCTAAGAGGACGCTATCAACAATCAAGTTACCAAGTCAACAGCGTTATTATGTTCGACCAGTACTCGTTTCATACTCCTGTCTCCGTTGGAATAAAAACGTCACGGTTTGCAGATTGCTCTTAACCGAAAAACCCTTCTGATAAAAATTTTTTTTTTTTTTCGCTCAGTCTCATGACTACATCAAAAATTTCAATTTTTCTAGGATATATCATTGTATAAGCGTTGTATAATAGGTATTATACTTATAATTGTATGTATTAATTCACTTAGTTCTAATATTAATTTGTGTTATTTGTTCCACTTTCTTATTTATTAAATAAATTTTGATGATGCGCAGTATCTTCCTTCATTTACAATGAAATAAAAGTAAAGAGCCGCTTAACCGAAAAACAGGCTTTGTTTTTATTCGAATCTAAAATATCAAATACGTTTTACTTTATATTATTATAAATTATGTACTTTTGTTTCTAAAGTCGTTTTTTTTTCAGGATGCCCTAAGGGAAGCTATTATTCCAAATTACGAATATCCTGATTTTGAGTGGGAAAGTGCTCATTGAAGAAATATCGTAAAAAACTTATATGAAAGATTAAACAAACCGTATTGGATAAATCTTATGTACACATGTATATATAAATATCTTCTCATCGTAGTATTATTTTGTCCCAGTTTTGTAATAATTATATCCGATTATATGTATACATAAACAACTGTATTTTTTAACAATTTTTCTAATTTCATAATGTTTCGTATTTGTAATTGTAAATGAACCAATAATAAACTGTATTATTTCATCCAAAGTATTATGTCTGGTTCAATGTATTATGGTAAGGCATACTAATATGTGACATCATATTATGTATGACTGTATTTATTTTATTAAAATTCATGTATGTACGTGCGTTGCTTTGGTTACTTATTACTTACATTGTTTGTAAAGCCCATGGGGTGATAATATTAACTATGAAATCCTTCAGAATGTAAAAATACCTAACTACTAAAATACATTTTTAATATTACACAACCCGCCCCAATAAATAATTTAGATATGAGGTTTTGCAGGTTTGCATCAATCATAATGCTTAGCTTGCTTCTATTTAAAAGTTGTGCATTTCTTTGGTGCCAACCTTTCAGTAAACTTTATGTCAAAATCAAAATTAAAATAGAGTTACGCCGGGGGGGGGCGGGGATAGTTGTTATAATATTCATCAAATAATTAATTAACAAAAGGTTAAATTGTGTTTAGAGTTGCAAAAAAATGTCATCTGAGGAAGAAGATTATATGTCAGAAACGGTTCTCGCAAAATGGTAACTATTGTTTATTATGTTATTTTATCATATTAATTGATTGGAGCTTATTAGATATCCATTACGATTTATAAAAAATTATTTACCGCGATGGAAGTAAGTATCCATTTAATTTATTTTATAAGGAAATACAGTATTGTCTCTTGCGGGCCATCGTTTGTTACTTAAGTATAATAATGTTGTGGATCGTTTTTAGCGCCCACCAGTAGACATAGCCCCTGGGTTAGTACAAAGTCACTCTCTCAATCGACAACATTTGATTCAGAAGAAAACAGCGGAAAAGAAAATTAAGAGGAAACAAGTTTTACCTACTCGAATATTGGAAGCTAACAGAAGAGAAGTGGGTTTGAGGGATTCTTTAGGAATCGATAATAAAGGTTATGTCTTCTTTTATTTTTTGTGACCTTACTGGGAATCTAACCGAGAACTTTTGTAGTGTGAGTTCATCATCTTACACAATCAGAGCTACCAAATAAGCGCACTTCAATTATTATTATTAAGCACAATAACAGTATGTTCACAATGGCTTCAGTTTGAAGAAAGGCCTATTGACCTCGCTTAATTCATCTAGCATATTATGTTATCTCCATTAACAGCAAGGCTGTTAAATGCCAGCACACCCTTCTGACTGATAAAAGCCCCAGTAATGGCCAACTTCAAACTGGAAAATAAAATATATCCGTACCATATCAGCTTCAATAAATATCTTCATTTTTTGTAGATTAAAATCTCTGTATATCATGCAATTTAAATATAATGTCACGTTTTTTTTTACAGAAACTGGAATAGCTGAGCCAATAAGCATTACTGTTAAAACTGATAGATTTGGACTCGGGAGGGAAAGTGTTTTGAAAGAAATTTCCGAATGGAAAGCAAAGAAAAGGATATCAATTCTACAACTAAGAGAAAAGGAATGTAATGTGGAAGATTACAGAAAGAGGCTTGCTGATAAAGCTCACGAAAAAGAGATCAAATATGATCTCAACAAGAGTCAAAAAGTCTGCAAGACTTTAGACATGGACAAAGTAAGTTATATTTTCTTTAAATAATCTTTATGAAAATACATTTTCCTTGTAAAGTACGTTTTACAGTGAAATATAATTCTAATATGATTTTGTAACTAAAGGTACTGCGGGTCCATAAGAAACGTGAGCGAGTGGATGATGCGTGGGGCAGATGATATCGATGTATTTTTTTTTTAAAATAGACATTACATGTGGACATTGATAAAACTAAGATATAACTACATTGATAACTATATTTTGTTATTGTTTCTTCTCCTGTTTTTTTTTTTTTTTGTTTTTGTATATTTTTTATCATTTTTAATGTCCAGTTTAGTTTTTTCTTTACCCAGTTACCTTGCCATAGAAAATATGTAAGAACATTTTTTTCAGGACATTAAAGAACCTGATGAACCATGGTTTTGGCCAGAAGTGATAAAAGAAGAATCAGATGAAATTGCAGATGATGAAGTTGAAGAAATTCAATTTGAGGTAATCATCATTATCATTCCATTTCCGCTCCCTATATGGAGTATAATAATTATCATAATGTTCCACATACTGCCTCCAAGCTAAACCATCAGTTCCAAGTTTATGCTCGGTATTCAGTCAAAATACTGAATATTAAACTAATTATGTTGGACACATGCTAGGCTAGCGAATGGGACCACATGCAAACTGGATCGTGACTTTATCAAAAGCCCTAATCCAGCAAAATTACTGATAAATTGCCCTTGGGAACGGAACGAACGAGCTTTGCTAGAACATCGCTAGTTTGCCTTTCACCTATCGGACCTTTACAAACTTATTCAGTGTGACAAACCACATGTATAGTGAACTTAATAATTCGGTTTGATAAATCGCAAAGTTTGCTTAGTATATGTTCATTTTCTATCAAGAGTATCCCAAATCCCAACCACAGACTGTAAATACTAATCCCAACTAATATATGGCAGTTGGGTGAGATGCTAGTATAGCACAAGTTATCAGAATAGAAAATAATAAATTCTACATCCTATTCCACAATATTGATAAACAAATTTAATACTTCATCGAAAATTAACTCCTCTCTTTAACCTTTAAAACCTTTTTAAGTATCTCCCTAAACTGCTTAAATCTTTGTTATTTGGTGCAGGGAATTATGAAATGCGTGTTAAGATTAAAAAAATATTTCTTACAGCCCTCAGATCAGCTGAAACTCTTGACTATCTACCTACGAAAGTGTTACTTGTACTGTATTTGGTGTGGAACACATTTCACAGACCCTGAAGATATGGAGTCAGAATGCCCTGGTCCTACAAGAGATTTGCATTGAAAATTAGTATCATCAACCAAGGCTTGGAGACTAACCACTTTTCTATCAAATCTTACTCTTTGTATTGAATAAAGTCTAATGTTCATGTTGCCGTGGGGGCGAAGAGAGCTAAGCCCTATATTTGAGGCCAAGGCCATTATAAGCACATTCAGCAACCTCCATCTATCACTACGGCTCATTTTCGCCTAAAACTGCATTGCATACGAATGCATGGCTTGATAATACACGGGATAAAAGACAATGCCAATCAGTTTTAGGCTTTTATGACCTTAATGAAAAAGTTGCTAGCTTTGCTTCTAATGGTAAGTACCACCACGGTGACATATTCTGACCTGATATTTATGTAAGCTCTTTTGTTCTTTGCCTAATAAATAATACACAACTAGGAAGTACTTTTTCTTTTATTTTTACTGTGGTGAAAGATAGTTCCTTAAACTAGACACCTCTTCATTGCATTCAACAATCTTTTAAGTATAAATAATAAAATGGCAACAGAAGATAAAACATTTTCTGAAAATTATTACGCCAACAAAAATTTGTAAATGATTTCACCATTTTAGTGGTATTACATGTACCGCCGCCTGGCTATGGTTTTCGCAATTTTAAATCATTATTTAAGTTTCGCATTGCCATTTAAGTTCATTGGGAAAAATAGAGCAGGAGATGATTTATTGGCTGCTGCAAACAAATTCCCAGGTTTTAATCCACAGTAGTTTTATGAAGTACTTTTTTATAGTAAATCAAATCAATTTTAACATTTCTCAGGTTCTTAGTAATTTTTTTAGTAGGGGCGAGGAAAACACAAGTAATACTAAACAAAGGAATCTTAATAGTAAGTTTTTATTAAAAAATAAAATGACTTCTTACAATGCAAGTAAAGACAAACATGTTCAAGTTACAGTTTTCCGATAACATATCAAGTATTGTTGAGATAAATGATAGATACGTTAAATAAATCATTTTATTAAATTTATGGTTTCAATAAATTTATTTGCCATTTAAATCCCAAAGAAAAGGACTGGCTAAATTAAACTTCTTAAAAAATAAAAATCTAACTCTACAAATGACTTATATTACAATGATTAAAATATGTTTAGGCAATCATCGTCACGGTGAAATGTATTTCCCCAAAGGGTACCATTCTCTTTATGCATTAAGGAATGTATCAATGGTTAACGCTGTTATTCCTTAGGACAAAATCATTACAAGCAATTTTTACTCAAAACTTACGTTATGGTTCTACTTAAACATACGCTACATCTAGTAACACACCAGTGTTTGTTTCAAGTTAATGATGTTAGTGACACGATATGTCCCAAATTTAAATTATATAGGATTTTTCAAGATATTACGTAGACATAATATAAGTGTTTACATTTTTAAAGGTACATTGGATGAAACAATAAGGTGAATTTGTAAAGATCTCATTCAATCGTATACATAAACATATTTTTGTTAACCGATTATTGTAGCGTTAAGAAACTTTAATTACGCAGTCAAATGATGTATATTGATTACAGGTGCAACGTTTAAGGAAAATTTGTCATTAATTCTAATGGGTTTAGTTTGTGAAATAGAAATGGTGGTACAAGCAGTTGTAGCTCAATCCTCAATACTCTCGTGGTGGTCGGAGCCATTAGTCTCCCTCTCCCTCTTCTCATTGGGTGATGGAGAACGGGACTCTGACTTCTTCTTGTCCTTGCTTATGGAACGAGACCGCTCTCTGGAAGTCAAACAAACACTTTACTTCATCATTCTGCCATTTATAACAGCGGAAATTCATTATTTCACTATAAGCACTATCAGCATATTCTTGTCATCAAGGTGTTCAGACCCGAAAGATGAAAATAAAGAAGTCATCATTTACGCATGTTATAAATGTACATATTATATAAGTTAAATAAAGTATAACAGAAGAAAAGCTAAATAATTTAATGACACAAATATTTAAGTTTAGAATGGAATCAAAATATCTTGAAAGCTGAAAAGTTTCATTCAACTTATGTCTTCTAAACTCACATTATTAGTAAATTTCATTGTTTTTTATTTGATTATCTTAAAATTTAAAACGAGTTTTCTATTAACATAATTATTGTCTAGCAACTAATGCAAAATGGGAAAATACAATGTAAACCGACAAATAAATGTACATGAAAAGCAAAGCATCACAAACAGATATGCCTGCCTACACAGACTGCCTACCTGGAGTGACGGGGGGACCCTCGACTGTTGGCAGACTTGGAGCGAGATCGGGAGGCGCGCGAGGCGGAGCGCTGCCTGGAGACAGAGAACACAGATATCATGCTACATGCACTCGGGGCGCACAACCCGGCCTACCCTCCACATTCATCATTATGTTACAACTGCTTTTATATTATAAGTGGACTCTTGTGATCCTAATTTGCAAAAGTAATATCAACTCAAATCTGAACAGCTTTGGAAACAATCTCACTCGCTGTATTATGTTACAAATTCAGATAACAATCTGAAATTTATTTGTTATCCCGATATTGAAGTCGGTACTTGACCCAAAACAAAAGATAGAAGAGTCTTAACAAATCTGAATATTTGCTTCTTGATTTATGTTTCAATTTTGTATTAAATTAAATAGCACAGTGATTTGTAGTATGAATTTAATTAATGAAAATATTTAAGTTTAATCAAGAAAAAAGCTTAAGTGAAATGCAAATTTAAACTTATTAAAAAAGTAGTTTCTATAAGACAGCTTTCATCATTTATGAAAATTGGATGCAATTTTTTTTACAGTTACAAAAACGATGACAACACAAATAAAGGTTTTCTTATTATATTTCAAAACATCAAAGGACAGCTTTCGCTGGTTTTGCAAAGATTTCAATAGCTTGTATATAAATTATGGTTTTCATTGTTCTCCAAAACCCGTGTTTCTTCCATAATTATATGTCTCACTCTGCCCAGGTGGATTTATTCTATTGCAGAATCACTATTTTAGAGATGTTCAAAATAATTATAGCAAGCATTAAGATACATGAGACTACAGAATAAGCATTTTTCTAAAAGCTTGTCCAATTACATTTAATAGACATTAATTTAAAAAATGAATATAAAAAATTATAAGACTTACAGAATACTATCACAGGCTACTTTTTGTAAAATGTTTACAATACATTCCAGAAAAATAGCTACTGAATTGACATTTACAGTACAAGGAGCGAAAAAAGTATAATTTAATAGGTGGAAATAAGAAATTAAATACTAGCAATTGTGACCTAAGGCATTGAAATAGATCAAAGAGATAAACTTACTTGGAACGAGACCTAGATTTGGCGACAGGGGACTTGCTTTCCTTCTTGGCACGACTCTTGGAGTTTGACCGAGAGCGAGAACGGCTGGAACGGCGGCTGCGAGACCTGATAACATTACACCAATGTTATTACTACGAACAACTAGACAATTGGTAGCCTTTAATGAGTCGAGTATTCAGCGGATAGTTGTCAGCAGGGTATTCAGCCCCGAAAGATGAAATAGAGGTCATCATAGAAATGAACATTTTTAGTGATGTTGAAAAGTTGCGGAGTAATTACCTGGAGCGGGAGCGGGATCGGGAGCGCCTGCGGGAGCGGGAGCGTGAGCGCGAGCTGGAGGAGCGCGAGCGCGAGCGCCCGCCCACGCCCGCTGCCACCGCGGCGGTCCTCCGTGAGGCGGATGCGCCGCCCGTTCAGATCCGTGTTGTCCAACTTCTCCAGGGCGTTGCGCATGTCGGCGTGCGTGGCAAACTCCACAACGCTGGAAGACGTACCACTACACTGTACTCATGTTGCCCACCACGCCACCCCAATTGGCTTCTTAATATTCTTAACTTAACATGGAAAATGCACAATAATCATTTATTCTTATTAAAATTGTTCACAATTTGCTTTTCAACCAAGATAGTTTCAAGTTTGAGATATAAATAAATATCTTTGTAATCAACTCTAGTCCCACAAAAACGACAGCTGCTGTCAAAAAAGGTAATTAATTGCTATATTTTTGCTGAGAAGTTTGACACAGTCTTTGATTGAGAGAAAAACAACATGGTTGCAGTTCCATTTTTCATTCATACATTGACATAAAAAGTTTAGCAGTAAAATGTTATTAAGTGGTTGACTTCTTGGCACCGTTGATAAACAATATTGGCCATCGATAAAGAGTAACAAGTTACTATTAGCTAGACCAATAGGTACAAAGTAATTAGGTATAGACAATTATCAGCAAGATGAATATAAATGTAAAACATTCATCTATACATACCCTTCATTTTTCCTCTGCTTGTGGGCATCAGCGTAGGTTACCTCACCGGCCTGACGCATGAAGTCCTTCAGGTCCTGGAAATGTGACATCATTACTACTGACTTGAGTACACCGCTCGTTCTACTAAATGTACTTCTGGAATCCACTAACCATTTCTAAACTGAGTAGTCCGCTAACTTTGTCTAGTAAACCATTTTTACCTATAATTTGGAAACTCCACTTACACGAGTCAACCAACAAATATGTAAGGAAATACAAGTTAAAAATATATCTACTTTTTAATTCTGATTACTGAATTCCAGAAGTAACCCATCTAACAAGCAGACAAAATTAGATGTGACACTATGTTATCTGTACATCGTATTTACATTTTTCAGTCTAATGTGCCCAAAGGAAGATACCACAACGGGGTAAACTCTCTACTATTAAGTATAATAACAGGGTCCAGAAAGTACTACAGGCGTCACGCAGTCCAGTCATCCTGAGGCCAATAGTATCACGAAACTAGGGTAATCCACTTCTGACGGAGATCCACTTTCAACTTCTGAATGACGTCCATTTACAAGTATCTCATCAATGATACATTCTGCTCGTTTGTCCTCCGTACAACCATTCAAGTTGTATTATCCTGCCTTTGGTTTCCAATCATTGCTTCCTATGTTCCTTTTTCTTCAATGATATTCACTTGTAGCTAAATATCTGTTCTGTTCCATTACTGTCTTCTAGTTTGTCCACGGTGTTCCATCCACTCGCTCAGTGCTGGGGAGGGAGAGAATTGGCCGGCAATAGTCCACATGGCTGCAGTTCCTCCTCTTCTGTCACTACCCTGGCTGTCCACTCCTCTTCCTTCACTATCCTGGCTATCCACTTATCTTCTTTCCTTTACTTCTGAATAGTAATGTAAATCTGTATATTTCAATCAACACCAAATGAAAAGATATGAGTACTTAAGGAATAAAATCGATTAAAACAAGTCCACTTATTTGAAGACAGAAATCATAAGCGAGTAAGTAAAATATACAGATGGACAAATTCCCGGGTATTAAACTCATAATAAGAGCGTAAAGTACCATCAGCGGCATCGACATTTGGGCACAGGCCTACGTATGTAGTGAATGCAAATGTAAGAGAATTGAAATAGTGACACAATAAACAAAATGATTACTAGTGTTTGGTGGAGAGACCTGACCATCCCGGGTTGTGCCCATCAGTGCGAGGAGGGGCGCTCACCTCGCTATACCAGACCCGCAGCCAGTCACCACACGCAAATGGTTCTATCGTTTCTGTTCTATCACAACACAAACACAAGTACTTGGCGCATGTTAGGTTACTTCAATAATTACAATACATTTTGTCATCAGGCATGCATGATAATGATTTCAATCTAAGTAAGTGATGTAGCACAGTTGGTCTTGGTGTGGTCCGTGGGTGTCTACTTCCGCGAGGGTGTGGTCACTTCAGATTGGCAGTGTTTCGTGATAGGTATTGGCATTCCCGCTTCCGCCCGGTGCTGGCTGGCGACAGATGGTCATCGTGAGCGCATCTCGGGGCAGTTTATTCCGGAATATCCCCCTCACAGCCTCAGCCCAGGGGGGGTTCCCATCTAGTATTGCGATAAGGTCGAGTATCGAGCACATGTCACCCACAGAGACGTCAGGAAACCGATAGTCTTACTTTTGCAATCATTGCTCCACACCTAAAAATGATTTAAACTCAAAAGATAATATGCATTTGAATGGCAATTTGCAGTTTAAAAAAATATTCTTTTCAATAAATTGAAATATCTATTTTTGATTTACAACTTGAATGTTCGTTTTCAAAAGTTTTATATTGAATTTACATTACACTATAGCCGTATAATAATAAAGAATTTACAGTGTGGGTGAGGCATCTGGTTAGATGAATATTTAAAACATCAGTTTCCATAGACAGGGTACGATAGGGGCTTCCGGGGTCCGTTCCTCTTCAGGCGGCGTTACAATGATACATACATATGATATAAACAGAAGAGTGCAGTAGCGTAGCTACACATACCTGCCAGCTAATACGACTGGAGAGATTTTCCACTATAAGACGGAACTCTGTCCGAGTCGGAGGCCCGTACCTGCGGTCAGAGTTGTAAGGTGTCACACTGAGTCACAGTAACACACACTATATTAGTTAATTAGCTCGTATATATTACACTACAGATAATAACATTATATCAACAAACAGTACACTCATACTTGATGGAATTAAAAATTATGTACTATTTATTTTTGATGTCATTTTGATGGATATTGTTTTTAAAATGCATCCGAAAAATCATTCAAATAAATTGCATTCCAACAAGTATGATTAATACTGTAGATATGAGTCTTATACATCGTACAATCCTACAGTGTCCCACTACCAATACGAAAAAACTTATGTAACAGAATATCTGTCCGAATAATCAATTAATATATTCTGGCTTCTCAAAATTTTAACATTACTGACTAATCAATTTCTGACTGTAACTTTGAGACAAAAATTTCAAGTTCAATAAAAAAAATCACAAATTCAAACAATAATGTTCCACATCATTGTAGCAAATTCACTAATGTAGACTCATATCTACCGTATTTAAAACAACCTTGCAAATTAGTATTCCAAAAGAACTCTTTACTTGTAGCAAAATGAAATGAACCATTTCTCTGTGAGTATGAGGTATGCTGATTTGGTAGGCATGAAACTACAGCGAAAACAATTTGTATATTGAATCACCAGCCACAATAAAGGATTCAATCTACGGATGAAAACTTCCTAAGCAATTTACCTGAGAATGGATAAGTTTTTGGAATGCAGACATTATTGCCCGCCTTGTGGCATAGTGGTAGCGCATTTGGCTACCGTGCATGAGGTCACGGTTTCGATGCACGTCAACACGAAATATTTATTTACATGTGATTTTCATATTAATATTTGGATTGGTACTGAAGCATATTACTGATCATCTTAATTTCATGAAATAAAATGATCCATATACACCGCACTTGGTGTACCGATGCACCATTGGGTGCAGATGAGGGAGATTAGTAGCATCTCCCTCACACTGACACTAGTTTTTATTTTCTCCACTATTGCAGTTTTTGTTTTAAAATGCATCGTTTTAGCATTTTTTGCCAGATACAAAAAATATTGATTGTTTTTTTTCTAATGCAAACTCTTTTTTATTGGATGTAAAGTAAAGTAAAACACATTTTTACAAGTAAAGAGTTCAAATCAAAATATGATAATTTCAGTATTGTGTACCCTATACTGCAAAAAAAATCACGGTAGGTATATTTCACCGGGTTAGTGGCAAAAATTTTTTAAAGGTGTAGTTTCTGTAGTATTTAAAAAGTATATGTTTTTTTTAAAATTATTTTATTTGGTGACTGGCACCAAATTAATAATCAATGTCTGGGTCAAACAAATGTTTGAAACTGATTTAACATGTATAAATACCCTTTTTTCACAATAAAAGATGGTTAAGTGTTTGTACCGAATCAAATAAAACAGCCAATCTTTAAATTAAATTAATTATTTTTTTTGAATAGCATTAAACATTTGACTGCATATATGATGTAGATTCACCCGTTTTCGGGTTGTACTACGAGTTTTGTTACTCCATGTATATACATAACTTCTTTTGTATCAGAAGCAAATCTTGGACCAGAGGTTTTTATCACATAATAACTGACAACAGTAAATTTTGAAAACTTAGTACTTTTAGATTTCACTTTTTTGCAGTATAGGCATAAAACATTGATAAGACATAAAAATCAAATATATTATTGATGGAAATAAATATGGAAAGATTTTACTTAAATTAAGATTGAAAATTGTAGAAACATGTGTTTTTTTTCTAAAAAGGAGGCCATAAAATTTTACCGGATATGTGCAATAACTTTCAACTGAAATTCTTTATGTTATCTTTACCAAAAGAAAACTGTTACTGAGAATTTTAAGCCCCTCAACAGCCCAGAGGGGATTGACAACAAACACCCAGGATTGCTCTTAATGATTCTTGTAATAACATCAGGTATTGAACCCAGAACCTCCATGTCACGGGTCTGGAGTCTTAGCCAATTTACAAAATTTAAGAAATCTCATAGATTTAAAGTGAGTAAATAAAGATTTCAGTGGCAGTGCAGGATTTAAAAAGAGCAGATTTAGTCAAATTGAGGATATACCCCCGTATCCATAATCATTGGTGTGGATGATTACGGTTACGGGTGTAAGGAATACTTGTCACGGGAGCGGGCGCGGCGGGCGGGCGCTGGAGGCGGCCCGTGGCGGCTGCTGTCGCGCCACACGTCCGAGCCCCGCGGGGTCCCACGCGCCCTCTCCACCGACACCCTGCAACAACAGCACACCCCCTCACAAGCCGCCCGCTAACCCCCGCCCGCTCCCGCTCCCGCAACCGCCCCCGAGGTAATAGCTCACTTCTCTCCGTAGCGCGACGGCCGGCCGCGGTGCTCCTCCCGGTGGTCCCGCCGCCGCTCGATGCCGCGCGCCGGCTCCACCACCACCCTGCCAACACACAGCGCGTGACCACAGCCCTGCTGGCCCACCTCTCTCCCAGCCCGACCAATGCTATACTTGCGTTCCTACACTTACTACACGCTCACTTCTACATCCTATCAGACTACCCACTACCGACACCCAACCAATTCCGTCATTTTACCTTGCGCCTTGTACCTAATACCAAGGCACGGCTTCACTCTAGACTCTAGACAGTTTTAATTTGAATAAATACAGGATCCTTGATAACAATTTTTTTTTAAATCGAATAAAAAAAATCAACTTCGTACTAGATTTTCTCGAAAACTAAGGGTCAAATAAAAAAAAAAAAAAAACCTACAAAATCGACTCCAAATATGATGTAGATTCACTGGTTTTCCGCTTGTACATCGAGTTTTGTTACATGGTGTATAAGAATATCTAAACCAATATGTTTTATTAATTTTTAACATTACTCTTGTCCTGATACGGTTCACTTGAAGGAACATCATTCATCAACGGATGAACCGTCTGATTGGATTTTGCCTTTAGCTACTTTATCCCTTTGGGTGTTCTATCAAGGAAAAAAAGTGAGTCGTGTAATAAGTCTATTAACGAAAGTATACCATTCCACTCACATTCCAGATGGATTTAGTACAGTTAAAGTCAACTCCCTTGGACAATAAATATATTGGGGGGCGGGGGGAGCATATGGGTGAGGTACAAGAAAATATTATACGACATAGACAAAGTCTGCACTAAAACAAAGCAGCTTACTATTTCTTTAGAGGGAGTTGACTGTCAATAATTAAATATATCCTTAATATTAAAAGTTATCGTAATAAGTCCATGATATTTATTACGGTAAAATCGATAAAAGAATATTCATCAAATAAAGGGATAGCCACAAGGTTATTTCCAATAAAAGTTTACCAAAGGTACAATAATTTATAAATACAATATTTATACAAAAATAAAGTAATCAGGTGTGTAATCTTGCATTTAACTGAAAACTACAAATATTTTTCAGCATAAAAATGGTTAAATGCATATTAATTAATCAAGGGTTTATTACGAAACTCAATTTAAATACATCAAACATCGCGCACCATGAATACTACATAAACTGCAGTAACTTACAAAAAGTTAACTTTAGGGAAATTGCAAAAGAGTGATTTTGATTCAGTACTGTTTCATTGAAACTGGATTTAAAAAAATTTAATATCTAGGAAAAAGATAGAAACATGTTTCTTGGACAGAGATGTGGCAGTCGGTGTAAGCTGTAATGTGGTATTCTCTTTTCATTTTTGATAAATTAGGACTTTTAGTATTCATGGAGCGATTAAGATTCACTAGTTAATTTTATGTGTATTAAACTTTTTTTTTTTAAAATAAAAATTATGAATATTTTATTTAACACAATAAAAATACTAGAATGAAATTCCGTTTGCTGTTTATCAAAGTTATCAAAGAACTCAAAATTTTAGACGTATATTAAAATATTGTAATTTAAAAAAAAAATTATAGTTACTTTTTGTAGAAATGTTACACTAACTAAATGATAAATCTACAATTTGCTTTTTAAAAGGTGTGTTTTTAAAATTTATTGTAAAAGATTTACATTACTATAATTTCTTTTGCGAAAATAGAAATCATGATTCTTGGAATTAAATTAACGTTTTCCTGAGGTACTAAATAAGTGTTATCAGCATTACATAGATAAACCTTAATAAAGTTATAATAAATAGCAGCGCTGATAAGACTGCTTAGGTAGAATTTGTTGGGAATGCTAAATTAGTATATCTTTAGAAGAAAAAGCATATTTCTGGAAAGTGACAATTCTCATTTCTTTTTTGCCTCCATTTTGCATAGTACTGAAAAGGTTTTTTTAGATTAAGAACTAGATAAAGAGAATAAGGATAGTTTTTGGATTGCTTCGCAACAAAACTATGTTTAACCCTTAATTTGCTTTTATATGGATATGTTTTTAATTTTAAGTACTTACCGTTCTCCCAGCAATTCCTTGCCATTTAGTTCATAAACAGCATCATCTGCGTCTCTATATCTCTCAAACTCCTATAGACAAACGAAATACATCAGAAATTTATACTACAAATTTTTAAAAGGACATCTTAGTGTTTTTCGTTCAGAAATAAAAATGGCATCAAA
>JAGVSP010005052.1:0-12744 GCA_022494985.1 Micrasema minimum
ATATTTATCTTGGAACGCTGGCGCTAAGCACTGATCTTCATGCCTTCATGTAACAAATTATCAAAGATGTTACGGGACTTGGATTATCTCAAGCAGTGCCTTATGCACCATTGGTGGTGCGGAAAAGGGGAAAGTAGTAGTGGTAGTAGAAATTGAAATTGTAACAATATTGCTCTTTATTATATTAGGTGTGTGGTTTCGGACTTTGATCAGGCAAACATAACTACGAAAATCAGCACAAACGTTTCATTTTTCATTTATTCGTGTGAATTCAGAAGGTTTTGCATTACTCAATCTTGAAAATTTGCTATGCAGATATGATTATTTTTTATTCAGTTTGCTGAATTAATAATGTGACATGTTATTCACAAGTATTTGAAAAAGGTTACGCAAGCAGTATTGTGTTTTCGTGTGACTTATTATGTTAAAATAAATTAACTTGATTTGATTTCGGTAAAAATGTATTGTTCGGATGTTGAGAATGAATTGAATATTTACTGAAAAACAGTAATGAATAAGTTCGATGAACTTTTTTTGTCAGCAGTAAGAATACCATATTTTTAAATGTTCCTACAAATCCACATAATTGACGAAAACCATCGTCAATTTTTTTTATACCTTATGTTGTAGATTCACTGGATTTCCGCTTTTACATTGAGTTTAGTGACAAGGTAAGCATAACTATTTACTCCATTCTCAAAAATAAACTTTTATAATAGGTGGTGAATGATTTCGGTGATATTTGACTTAGGTCAGTAGGAAAAAGATGTGTTTTTAAAGTTGGTACCTACATTGATACAAACATGTATTTTTTTATGTTTTATTTTAAAGTTCTTATTATTTTCCCTTTATTGGGCTTGTATTTTTAAGTTTTTTTATGTGTCTAGTTTGTAATCAATTATGAATGTAAATATTCAAATACTTTTGTAATATTATTTATATAAATATATGTAAAAAATTATAATCTGAAAATATAAGTAATTATGACTAGATACTATATTGATGACTAGATATCGGAAACGTTTGAATATTGTAAATTATATGGGTAAGAGTAAAAAAAATATATACATAAGGTTTCAAAAGAATTAGTAACATAATACGATGAATCACGAGAATCTGGCAGCGCTGGTGCCTACCCTCAATAATAAAATCCCAGCAGTGAAAATCTGTTTTTTTTTATTGCTTACTAACATCACGCAGGAGTTGGCAGAGAGGATAGAACGCCACACCACTCTGTACTGGCACACTTCCTTGCTTCCTCACTTCCCTCACTTCCCAGGCACAGTCGCATAAATCCTTTTAGCCGTTCTTTTATCATTCATTTGCTCACACGACCAAACAAATCGAAATAAAATACCTATTATTAAATTTTGGCGATAACTATAAATTAATATGGCGATAATTTTACTCTCTAATAATAACCCTGTCCCTGTAAAACGCCTAAATATCCCATTATTCCCTTCCAAGTTTCTCGTCTCTGTTGAGATGTCAAATTGTAATTATTCTCAAATGTTGTTTATTAAAAATTATCTGGTAAAAGTTATAAGCATAAACAAATTGAAGATTCATCTTCAGGCGTTTTCCTAGTAGGTGATATAATTCGGTAAGAATCTCACTTGCAATCATAAAGGTTTCTGCTAAAATGCTTAGCAATTTTCTCAATGGATGACAGAGAGTTCACATGTGAAGCATCGCGCCATTTTACTGTATATTGGCAGATATGGATATCAAATACTAGGTGAAATGGGGAATGTTGTAATACATCAAGTGGCCACTTAACCCAGCCAATGACAGGTCATAAGCCCTGTAAACGCCTAGATATCCATATTCCCTTCCAAGTTTCTCGTCTCTGTTGAGATGTCAAATTAGAGAGATCGCATTTTAACAGCAGTCAATTTACTTTCGTCCGTTTTTCCAACTTTATGTACCGACCGAGTTTAAAGTATGCAAAAAATCTTTGAAATACCTTTCATTATTAGTCATACGTGGTTCGCTTGTAACTGCCACCCTGGTTCTTAGTGAAGTCAAAACAAAGGATGGAGCCTGATAAAATTAAAACAATAGAAGCGTTGTATAAACGTTTCGGAAATATACGGTTGGTATTATATTTAATGTTTCTCGGAAATTTTACCATAACTCATACACACATTAAATCTGATATCTTAAAATGTTATACGTTGGAAGCGATGACTGTTGTTGCTATCGAAGTTTGATGTATGATAGATAAAACTGTAATTATTTAACCTCGGACATGCCAGTTTTCTACATATAGATGTCGACCGTAAAGAAAAATACTTTAAGTAATTATTTGCTAAATTAAATAAACCTAATAGGGTCAAAAATTAACTTCAGAACGACAAAATGAATGCGTTCATAGTTTACTACAGATTGCCAAAAATTTTTATTTTTATTTTCTATTTATAAATTTCATACAAAGATACTTGCATTCCCCAAAGGACTCAATCTGGAACATTACATTTCGATTCAAACTAATTACATGTAAACACAAATAATAAGGACAGATAAATGCATATATTTTACAACACAAATTAACTACATATTTCATTTATATATCCCTACAGAGATTTGAGGTAGATTTTTTTTTCAATTCAGGGGGAAATGGATATTCGCGCGTTTACAGGCTTATGACCTGTCATTGGTTTGGATTAAGTGGCCACCTTATGTAATACAACATTCCCCATTCCCTCTACAAAATCGAATATAACTATTAAAATCTGTAAGACTTTTACCACGAAAAAACCTTCATGTAATTTTTATCATACTATGCTATTTTACATTAAAGCATAAAACATAATAATAACCATAGCCAGCCGAATCATCTCTGCCTGATAAACATTAACGAATTATTTGTATGCGTCTTTAGCGGAATAAAAATGTTTGCAAGCTGGAGTATCAAAATATTAAGCATGTGTTGAGTAAAGCTTTCATAAAAAATTTTAACGAATTAAATTACTCGAAATAAAAATCTGCATTTACTCAAAACAAAAATAGCTATGTACATTAATGATTTAAGAATCCACGGGTCCATAAGCCCTGAAGATGGACACTGCAATGTGCTCCAAAACGTCAGCAACACAAAGCCCACAAACACGGCATAATAACCCAGAAAAACATAATCTATATGATTTAAGAATTTTAAAAAATGCTTGCGGCATTTAATGTTCTGAAATATTTTTAAAAAAAATTGCTTGTTTCTTACAACGGTTTTTTTTTACGTATGCTAATTAATATTATATAACTGTTTTCTAGATGTCCCAATTTATGAAACGTTAAAATGGTCACATTAAATGTGAACATACAAATCTACAGTGCTACAGTCAACGATAGTGTTGTTTCGGTTAGCGACGCCGACGTGGCGTGATTTCTGAACCTACGGCGTTAATTTCTGAAAAATAATACGCTATTGTATTACTTATTGCAGATAAGAATAATATGCACCATTCAAAAGACCGCCAGTAAATAAATCAAAATAAGACCATGATTAATGTAGGGTTTGGTATATGGTGGTCAAGCAAAAACAAAAAATCTTGAAACACAACTTTTAAAAATTTAAATTACTCCTAATAAACAAGAGATGAATATTAGGAAGGTGGTATGTGAAAAGTCAAATAATTAATAATTATATTTTAAACAGTCTTATTAGATAAAACAACATAGGTAAAGATAGGATCGTATAAAAATATTTGCCATCAATATTTTAACCTAGGTCCTATTGAGGGTAGATTCCTGTGAAGTAATTAAATTTCTTCTCCAACGTTGATGCTGATTGCATAGATTTATGATTTGCATCTCGATGCAAGTCATACAATCCAAAATAGACTCGTCGACTCTGACGTAGCCTAACAGAACTTATATGACACTCAAATTGTAAATGAATATTCATTTTGTACTAAAACTATCGCAAACCCCAAAAGAAGAAAATCCAAACAATGCTGGCAACCTGCCATAAAATGATATGTTAAAAAACAGTTTAGTGTATTACCTACCTATCAATCCATTTCATTTTTTATTTGATCCTTTTTATGGTACATACCATGAGAGCGAGAAAGAACAAAAGAAAATCTGTTGTAAAATTGACTTGTAAGAAATATTTCTTAGGGTAATTAATTATTGTCACATACGATACAGTGTGTATGCTAAATTATTTGTATTTTTATTATTTATTTATTACATTTCAAATTTATTATAATCACAATAATGGGATGGCGACTCAATCAGTAGAGACCCATGCCAATGATCTGGCCCCGACTCACTAGATAGTCCGTGTCGAGTCAGGGCATTGTAGTATTATACATAACACATAGTAGTACTAAACATAACTGAATATTTACATAATTAGTATATTAGAACCAAGTTTGGATTTCACAAATTTAGAATTTACAAAACAATATTTTTGCATCCCAAATTTTAATAATCACATAGCTATATTTTTGCAGGCATTAAGAACGGGTAGGTCAACCATGCAGCAGTGTATTTAAGTAGGTTTTTTGTATATTAATGTTAAAAAATCATCTTCAAAAACACATCAAAAGTAGGTGGGAACTACCTATATCCTTTTTTATCCAACTTAATGATTTCAAATAAAAATCTTATTACCAAACTAACTAAGCATCACGCCATTTCCCCGAAGGGGTAGGCGGAGAGAATAAAATGACACACCACTCTGTTCTGGCACATTTCCCTTGCTTCCTCCACATTCATACATCTTCTCATGCACGCACATCGATTATTCCGACTTTTCACTTGACCACTTTCAAGTATCGCTTGTACTCGTTCATGCCATGTCTTTCTCGGCTTTCCAGATTCAAATTCAAATTCGAATCAAATTCAGTCATCTTTGATGTTAAAATTATTAACTTTGCGGTGAATCATTTAAAAAATGTAGTCACAAATATTTGAAAATAATAATATTTATGTTGGTGGGTGGTAATTTAAATTGTAAGTATTGAATTATGATTCAATAAAAAACATTGTTATTCATTTCATCACGAAGTGTTTCAAAGTGAATGCCGTTTCAATCAATGAGGTAATTTACAGATTAACTATGCATCAAACGGTATCAGAATATATTTTTACGGAAATTTCGGTCATTCTACAAAGCTACATCCAGCGATGTGTTTTAGTACATTATTAGAAATTATAGACATGGTGCGAATTATTGTTGATTTACCCCCGGCACAAAACAAGGGTGTATTGGGGGTTAATGGACATATTACACGGACCATTGGTTAGCTGGACGGGGTGGGTGGCTTCGGACAGCCAGCACAAGGATATCAGTGATCGGTACAGAACATTAGTTTGTGGACCAATCCGTTTAACTGCCGATTGAGATGTACAATACGGGTTCGGTTAGGTTCACCGATTGCATCGCGTCGGTGTCGGTTAGACCCGACTTAGATATGTTCCCGATCCACACACAAAGACTGGTTGCAATGGAATAGAGCACGACTTAATTGGTTTTTACATTTTCGTGGAAATTGCAGAATTGATCACAGATAACTGTGTAAAAGTTCTTGTCTTTGTTATATTTAAAAGTAATCTAGCCAATCCAGTAGAGCCAAAGACTGGATTATCCGAGGCGGGGGATTGGATGCTCGAGAATGTTCATAAATATAATTGACATTGGATCATGTATTTTTTCGATTATTTTTTTATTGTTATGTTTATAGAGCGTTGAATGTTAATATATCCAGCAAGTCGGGTCATGATAGATATTAACTGTTCAAACTGATTATGTGTAAGTGTGAATAAATAAATAAATCTCAAAGAGTGATTTTTTTAAATTCTTCGCCTTCATCCGCTTGTCTCAAGCACTTCTGGAGGCTTCTTGGAGAGATACGCCCATCGATGCAGTCTTTAAGTCTACTGTTGGGAGGGTCCGATGCCTTGCAGGAAACCCGCTTGCACAGCGCGGGTGTAAACTGTGCGCCTCTCGATTTAAGCTTAGACTATGATGTTCTCTGCGTAATCTATACAATGATGTTTGTGTGAAAGCACTAAAAATAAAGAATAACCTGGTTATAATAATAATAATAATAATAATAATAAACGTGTTTTATTCCAGCATAACTAAGCAGTTAGTGCAATACTTAGTTAGCCATAGCATAGGTAGAATACAATTATTAATCACAATAAAAAATAAAAAGCTAAAAATAAGGTAGAATAAATAGAAGGTAGAATAGGTAGAATAAAAATAAATAGGTAGAATACAATCATTAATCACAATAAAAAATAATAAAGCTAAAAAATAAGGTAGAATAAATAGAAGGTAGAATAGGTAGAATAAAAATAAATGGTAGAATACAATCATTAATCACAATAAAAAATAATAAAGCTAAAAATAAGGTAGAATAAATAGAAGGTAGAATAGGTAGAATAAAAATAAATAGGTAGAATACAATCATTAATCATAAATAAAAAATAATAAAGCTAAAAATAAGGTAGAATAAATAGAAGGTAGAATAGGTAGAATAAAAATAAATAGGTAGATACAATCATTAATCACAATAAAAAAAATAATAAAACTAAAAAATAAGGTAGAATAAATAGAAGGTAGAATAGGTAGAATAAAAATAAATAGGTAGAATACAATCATTAATCACAATAAAAAAAATAATAAAGCTAAAAATAAGAGTTGTAATTTTAAGTTAAGGTGTTTGGACACACAACATTACACTCCAATGCCGCCACATGTCCAATTCCCACCTGTGTTGCACAAGCTGTTTGATGATGAGGTTGGAGCTTTTCATCAGTCTCTCCCGAAAGCCTGCAACTCGGTGTCTCTCAGTAGCCCATCCCAGTGTGGTATGCGTGCTGTAGCAAACATACCACTCGCGCTACAGTGACGGGGTAATTTCATCAGGGCTCTATACCCATTGTTGTAGCATACCTTCATGTGCCTCGCGTTTACCCAGTGTATAATTATACCATAGCTCACTGCCATATTGCTGCGTACACAGTACTTGGAATAATCGCTGTTTTACCTGCTCAGAGCAGTGAGCAAAGCGGCGCGCTAACATATTCGATCGTGTGCAATGAGCACGATACTGGCGCTTTTATATCCTCGTCATCGCCACCCATGTTCTTGTAGAACATGTCCCAAATATTTAAAGCTGCTTACCCGTTTAATTTCCTGACCTTTTTATGAATACTGGCGGTACCTTTAATTTATATTTCTGGGGTTTAAACACAACCAGCTCACATTTTTTGGCATTGTATTCTAACCCTTTTTCTTCTGCAAAACATTCACACACGGGTAATTAGTTTACGTAGCCCAGCAATCGACGGCGCCATCACCACCATGTCATCGGCGTATGAGACGGCATTCACCATCCCTCCTCCTATGGTGCAATCCGGCATTTTCCTGTTTCAGTCTTTCATGCAGGGCATCCACGTATAGGTTAAACAAGTTGGGAGATGTGATGCCGCCTTGCTTTTAATCCTCGGTAAGCTTTGAAAGGTTCTGAGGTTTTTGCTCCCCATTTCACTCTATATATGATATTGTCATTCCACGTCTGTAACATGCACCTAGTCATAGGGCATGCTATTGCCTCTTGTATGTCTTTATTTAAAACCTGGTGCACCACAGTATCATACGCTTTTCTCAAGTCCAGAAAACATGCGTACACTGGAGTATTTCTCCTCACATACAAAATTTACAACGCTTTTTACGGCGAAAATTGCAATATCCGTTCCTGATTCCCCTTTTAAACCCAAACTGATTATCAGTCGTTTTTATATTACCAATAGCTTTTTCTATCATTATATTTTTCTATGACTTTTGCCGCCATAGTAGAAATTGCAATCGGCCTATAATTTTCCTTTGTCGTCATATTGCCCATAGGATTTTTAATTATGGGTACTATTATTGAGGTACTCAGTGACTCTGGTAAGAAAGAGTGTCGAAACATTGCTGCGAATGGCTAGAGCCCACACTACAATTTATCCTTGCACTAGCATATTTTAAGGTGTTCTGCACATATCCCGTCTCCTCCAGTAGCTTTATTACTTTTAAGCGACTTAATTGCATTCTGAATTTCTTTCATTAGTATAGTGCAAGGACTCAGTCTATCCACATTATTTAGTAATATTATTGGGCGTTCTACATTTTTTTTACAATTTCTGGTGCCTTATACATTGCACTATAGTGGGTTCTCCACATTTCAACTAATATTTCCATCGCCTGTTTATATTTTCAATTTCTACGGGACGTGTAGCTTTGGATGACCTCATTTTATTTGTTTGCTTCCAGAAACATTTTGAAGTCAGCAGTCAACATGCTTTTAGCTAATACATCTGCTTGTATTTGTTTTTCGTTCTTTTTTACAGTACGTAGGTTTTTCTTGAAAATCTTTCGCGTTTCCGCTCTTCTCTGGGCGATTGGCCCTGCAGACGGCTTTCCGCCTTCAACCCATGCTTTGAAAGCATTTCGAGCATTAATTGTGGCTTAGTTTTTTACTTGCTCATTCCATCCGGAAATATTCCTTGTCCTAGAGTTTTCTGCCTCTCTCCGCCCATTATATTGATATACAGATTTAGCAGCATTGTTCATAGCATTTTCGTACTTTCATACCACTCCTTAATAAGACCTTTGTGTTCTGGATTCGTGCATTCTACGCAGTTTAGAGTTTCGTAAGGTATTTTTTATTCGTTTAAATAAATACTCGGTTTTATCGTATATTATTTTTTCAGTTTCAGTTTTACTGAATTTATCCCAGTAGATTTTCTCATTATTAATTTGAACCTTAGTTTTGGCTCTATTTGTATAGCTCCACTTCCACTTCAATATGCATCGGAAAATGATCGGGACAATTTTGGTTGACGTCGATATAAATATCTGTTTTCCTTTGTTCGAGTGAACTTGAGATATAACGCAATGTTTCCACCCATGAAGTGGTAATTGTGCGTCACTGTAAAATGTAAACGAGTTTTTATCCAGTTTTTTCATGTCATAAATTATATATTCTTTTTCTTGGCAGAACGCGTTTAACTCATTCACAAATCTACTATTTACTCGGCGCATTAAAAATCACCCATAAATATTAATTCATTTGCTTGTGTTTCAGACTCAAGGGCTGAACTCGACCCAAGATATCCACAAATTCGGGCAGGTTTTCGTTACAGTACAAAGGCATATATTCGTTGACTATCAGAGTGACTCCACGTCTGTTGCTCTATTGATATTGCAAGCCAAGCAGAGGGTCCTCACATTCGATAATATCCGCTTTTCCAATTTTGTTTCCTTACCAGAATAGCAACCCCCCCGTAAGGTCTTCCTTGTACAATTTTCTCGGAAGAATCCATTGCCGAAGTTCAGTGGCCATAAAAACCTCATGGATACTGTTAAGAAGTTTAGGTCATCTTTCATTAGCCATGTTTCTTTGTAGTAAAATAACATCAACATTCTTGCATATTTCGTGTATACAGGTGCTAAACGATGTACTGATTTATAGTTGTAAGAACATATTTTTATTGTATTATTCATAATGGATTATTATTTTTTCCTTTCGCTGTAGTAAAAGCGACGTACATAAGGTATTTCGGCCAGATATCTTCGTTTAGTGTCGTAGTATAAAAGGATTCAGGAAACTCCTATTTTAAAAGTTTAAAATCACCACTGATTTTGTTTGCAGCTCCTCACATTTACGGACTTCAAATATTGTTTTTCTTCAAAAACTCGCTTAGTAATTCACAATTCGTATCTAGACTTTAATCTCGATACAACTATATATTTGACATTTTCTATAGCTTTTATACCAGAGAGAAAACTACTGCCTCGATTTGATATTTTTTATTTTTGAATTTTGGCCGTTTATTGTTTTTTCAATCAGTATTATTTTATTTTTATTTTTTTTTTACAGCTGTCCATTGCTGGTTTTAAGTCAGTATTATTATTTAACTTACATTTTCTTATTATTTATAATGACAATCTTCGGCAAAATCAACTAAAAACTTCTCCAGCTATTTAACTATATAATTTAGGTGGATTTGTGGCGATATTCACAGATGGCGTTATAACACTTTCATTTGACTCACTCGGTAAGTAGTTTCTCACAAAACTGTTGGGCTACCCACATCTACTAATTATTCTGTTTATTTACCATAGTTTGACGTTTCATTTCTGCTAAATTCTTTCGTAGTGATTGAATCATTTCGGAATTTTTTGGCGTTTTACCATCTTCAACTTATGCACTTCATTTTTTATAAAATGTCAGCTCTTTGAGTAGGGAACTAAACATCCATATTAATCGAATGTTATTGGAGGTAATTTATTGATATTTAGAACCGCAAAATTTCGGTATTTTGAAGGGTCTGTTTCGCGTAAGATTTTTATTATATCATTAATATATCGTTTTTTCCTACCTTCACCAACTCTTATTTGTTTGTGTAGCTAGGAACGTAATTGATCAATACTGAACTGCCTTCGCAGCATCTATTTCTTCCTCTTTGAAGGAGTCGCAAAGTGTCGCCAAACTGATTTCATCCATCACATCCATCTTTTCTGAATGAATCTAGCACTTCGTTAATCACAATTCCACAGAAACATATTGACGTATTCCCGGTTCATTTTAATAAATCGTTTATTAATATCACCTGTAAAAAAGGATTTTTAATTTCGGATTTCGCGGGACAGAGACAAAAAAAATACGTGTTGGCGTGCGCCATCTACCCGACCAATTACCTTAACTATTAATACTATATACTTTTCCAACTTATCTACACATTTCTTTAAAACATTTTTTTTATCCTCGTTTTGAGATTTTTAGATTGAGACTGAGAGAAGATGTAATTGGCGCACATGTTGCTTGAAATAGACTTTATGAGTTACCTGAAAATGTGCTATCTTAGGCCTGGCGCGCACTGCGATTTTTGCCCGCGCGATAGTTTACCCGCAAGAATGTAACACATTGGTTTAGATAGCGTGCGCACTGGCGGGCAAACTATCGCGGCGGGCGAAAAATCGTAGCCTGCTTACATTTTGGGAGCGGATAAAGTGCCTCAGGATCAACAAAAAAAATGTAACCAGGGTGCGCGACACCCGCGGGCAAACTATCGCAGAGGGGTCATTTGTTTTTCGAGCTATCACCAGATATCATAATGTTTTTTCTAAATCGGTTTCTTGTGATTTTCACTAGTAAGTCCATTGCTAAGTATTGCTCTGTGAATTGATGCACACACACAACTTGTTTCGCCGAGATCCATTAATTTTTAACTGGCGTAAAAAGCGAATTTCTATCCCGCAGTGGGCGACGGGGCTATTTCTCTTCAAAAGTAGGAGTTCGCCCGCGCGGGGAAACTATTGCAGTGCGCTTCACAGGCCTTAATAGCTAAACAAGCAATCATTAAGAAAGTCAAGCAAAAGCTTGACAATTTCAGACAAAAGTTTTTAAATGACCATGTTGCCCGAGACCCAGGTATTCATATTAAATAATTAACACACCCGGTACTTTCGCTTGTTTTATATTCAGCTTGTAAAGACTACTTTAGAGGTTTAATTGAGGTGAATAACTGAAGCAATAAAGTTATTGCAATCGCCTATAGTTTCAACAAAATTTAACAACTTCTATCAAGAGAATTTTTGAATAAAACGAATTTAATAAAAAACTTTTTAATCATATCAGCTCGTGAAGATCCACTGCTGCACAATATTATGCCTCTCTCCGACCGCCTCGTTCCCATGCCACCGTCTTCATTGAAACCGCCGTCATTCGCTGAACTCGACCGTATTCGATTGAATCCATTGTTTCAGATTAATATTAAATTTAGGCTTTCTCAATAACAAGTCCTCATATTCATTTATTTATTATAACCGAGTTTTTCTTCCATAAAAAGTAACATTTTTTGAATACGTAGTTTTTTTTGTTTATATTTAGTCAAACAGAATAGTGTCGTCGTTAAATCCATGTAATTTTACACTTATAATACCAATGTAATTACAATCGATTCATCTTTTGGATTCTCGATTTTTGAAGAGCAATGGCGGATAATCAATAAAAAAATCCTTGATGCACAGGAAACGCGATGCATTTAATAGGGAAAGTATGGATTTAAGCTATTTTAAAATAAGTGTATTTTTTATAAAAATCCATCACAATGGGATACGAGGGTATTACACAAAATAAGGTGTCATATTTTAAAAATTTTTTGTAGAATCCGTTTAGCTTTTTATAGTAATTTCATAATTTTTTAAAAGGGAAAATTCTTTAATTTTTCAAAATCAGAAACCACTGCAAAAAAAACATTGAAAAAACAAAAAGCAACAGCAACTCTTAAAAAATTTATTTCCAAAAATTTTTAAAAAAAAAAACAAAAAGAAATTTAATTTTTTAATTGCCTAATGCATTTGAATAAAAAGTCTAAAGAAATTGAAAATCCATTTACCGTGGTTTTTACGTAAACCCTCAAAATTTCTATCACACGAAAAACCCGATGTTTTTTAAAAACAGCAAAATTCAGCTCTGGGGGAAATTTTTTTTTCAATAAGGGTTACACTTTAAATCGTACCGTGCCGGGAAAACGTTCCGACTGCGGAAAAACGCGCGCAGATCCTGCAGACGGGGCTGCGTCCAAAGCAAAATGGTTTTAATAAATTTCACCCTAGATCGAAAATTCACCATTCGTTAAAATTTTTTTGTTACGACCATCATTAAAAAGTTTTTTTAAATTTTTTTTTTTTTAAAGGGAAAAAAAAAAATTTTTTTTTAAAAAAGGGCTGAAAATTTA